>RWGY01000122.1:0-83703 GCA_007726485.1 Eragrostis curvula | reverse complement strand
GGAGATGGGGAACAAATTAACAGTAGATGGTTCTAACAGTAACAGTGCATGCTTAGAGGGGGAGATACAAAAGGCATTACATTTTTGCAAGCTCTGCAATTTGCAATGCAACAGCAAGAACACGCTTGCAGAATATCGTCAGGGGAAGAAACACTTGGAGAAGGTTCAGATCGAAACGGATGGAATCTAGTTTCTGCAATATCTGTGAGGTTGACAAGCAAAACGTCGGCACTATCATTCACTCTGGGAATCGGTCGAAATTGTCTTAACATTCGGTGGCATAACCTAAATATGACAGTACTTTTTTCATCAAAATATATGTTCGGCTTACACGTCTCAGTGCCAGCACACATTACTATTTTATCTCTAGTTAACCTTCGAGAGTGGTGTGTAATTGAGAAGCATGAGTAGCGACATTTCTGCTATTTTAATTCACTTAATTTTGGTATGTCCATATGGTTTTTAAATACACATTTTCACCACCTTTCTTTCTAGGTCTTTTGCTTACAACATCCAAAATATATAAAATGCAGTCCCTTCAATACATGAAAGCAACAAAAAAAAACTACAATACCAATCAAAGAGAAAAAAAGTGTATTTGTCCATTCCACCATGATCATTGCAAAAAAGGCGACATGCATGTCGTATAGGCTAACACAGGCCGGCTAAGCAAGAGTGCTACAGTAAGTTTGCTTTTACAGCTTAGTGCATACAGAATCTTATCGCCAACCTTTCTATCTCATTGATCCGTGCAATTTTACTTCTTTTTTTTTTTGGCTGCCATGCATATCCAGCTATGCACGTCTCTAGATTAAGTTGAACGCTCATTTTCCCCTTACCTCATCATATTTTTTGGGAGCAGTTTTTGCTATGAACTTTATACACAACTTGATTTCCCATTACGGCCGTGGGAACCGAAGACTAAACCTTTGGTCTCGTAGATTTTTCCCAACAAAGGATATAGGTCGGCACACAGGCAGTGTCACAGTGGGAACTGAAAAGTTTGATCCGGCCATCGCTTGTCCACTAAGCAAACTATCTCGCCATCTCAAGGGCGAAAAGAGGGAAGACTATTCTTTAGCTGTTGCTTTCAATCGTCAAATCATCAGCAGCAACGAAAAGCTTAAAACCTCTCCCCGGCCCAGAGTTTCCTCCCATGTTCAGCTGCTTTTGCAATTTTTGCGCCATCCTCCTTTCGTCGCCGGGATAGCAAAAACCTTGTTCCATTCCGTCCCCCTGCTCCCCCGCCGGCCGATCGATGGAGTTCGCCCACCGCAGCGCAACTGCCTCTGCCGCCGGTGTCGTCGACAATGGCCGTCGCATCCCCGACACTCCGTTTCCGCCGCCGATGCACGGTACGCACGTAACGCGACTCCACCTCGTTTATCTGCGATTACCAGTAACAACGGAGTATTGTTATTTTGCCGATACCATGTTTCGAACTGACAATCGGGTTTCACTCTGCTTATGCAGGGGACTCGATGCAGACGATCCGGGACGCGCTGCTGTCGCAGCTCCAGAAGGATCGCCTTCGCCAGGAGATCGTTGTGGCGGAGCTTTCCAAGATAGAGTGCGCCATGGCCCTGCGCTCTGCCGCGGCCGATGCCGAACGCGCTAAGCAGGCGGCCTTCGACTTCGATGAGCAGTTCATGACGCATGGCACAGGCAAGGCTAACGATCAGAAGAAGGAAGATGGAGTGCGTCGGCGCAGTAGACAAGGCAAACGATCTAAAGGGCGTCCTGTCACGGAAGACGGCCTGGTAAGTGAATGATGGAAATACTCTAATCTTCAACCGTGTGGAACAGCTGGAGCCCTCTTTGTATCGGGACTCCGTGGCCAGTCCTTGCGCTTGACGTGTGGAAAATTCGTCCCCTTGAGTTCCTCTCAGCCTGGCCCATGCCTGCATCCCGTTCTCTCACCCATTGGGCTGTTTTCGCCCTGTCACGGCCCTAATTTCGTGCTTTCGAGATAGTCGACGCCTGGTGCGTTTCTCGGCCCTTTTTAGGCCTCCCATGCGCGTCAGTCGGGTGCTCACGTCTCTCTTGGGCCGGCCAGTGCCACATTTTCGGTGTCGAATCACGGCAACAGCAGCCAGGAACAGCAACAGCTTGCACATGCGGTAGTTTTTTTTTGTTTTTTTTTTGAACTGTGCACATGCGGTAGTTTCATGCAACGAAGACGCGAAAACAGAAAAACGAAACAGGTGATCAGAATAGGTTAACACGTCATAATGAGGGCAAACCACAAGAATCCAGTGGAATAAGAAGCTTACCTTACCATGCATTACGTCTTCAGTTTGTTTTGCCTCATATTTGCTATTTAAAATTGTTTACTTCTTCAGAATAATGCTTTGCTTTGTGTCCACATAATTAAACTGAGAAGAATTTAGCAACCATTTCAGTTAACTTGTTTTCCCCATTATTTCATTCGATTTTCCCCCCTCGAATACTTATTTTAGTCAGTTACCAATGGTCTAATTAAACTGCACATCAAACAGACGCCTTCTACTAAATGGAGCTGTGACATCTGCCGCGTGGAAGCAACAAGCGCAGGCAACTTGCTGCAGCATTTTTCAGGGCAGAAGCATCAGGCCAACGCCAATGCTTTGAAGGCAAAAGCAAAAGCAAAAGCAGAGAAATCACAAAAGGCAACGCAGTGTGCAGAGAAGCTATGCCCACCATGGACGTGCAAGTTTTGCCAATCAAACTGCACTTGCAAATCTGACTTGGAGAACCACCTGAACGGTAGAAGACACCGAGCGAACATCGAGGCCCTGCTGGAAGAATGCAAGAGCATGGCAAGGGATTCCGTGCGGTCGCGGGAAGCGGATTCGCGTACGAGTATTACGTCACACGATGAAGAGAAATCAGCTTCAGAATCCATCTGTGGCATTTGCCAAGTTAAGTGGTCTTGCCAATCGGTCATGGAGGGACACGTTGGAGGCAAGAAACACCAGAAGAATTTTCAGGCCCTTCAACTAGAAGCAAATCGACTACGAATTATTCAACCAAAAACGGCCAGGAAAGAGCAAGCGACCCCAGAATGGGATTGCAGTACCTGTCAGGTCAGATGCAACTCTCAATCTCAATTTCAGGATCACTGCAGAAGCAATTTGGTGTGCAACAGCGCAAAGATGCTCGCTCACCATCAAGCTGGGAGAAAGCATCAGGCAAAGTCCGTGGCTGTTGATTGGGAGGTCGAATAAGCAAGATTCCGGCGCCATCATCCATATCTGGGACTAGCTTCAACTGCCCTCGTTCGGGATCACAACTTTGCATTTGACATGATAATTGTTTACTATAATATATGTTCACGCTATGTGTTGTAATGCTACTGCAATGTACCTCATCGGTTGACCAGACATATATATATATCGTCTTCAATGTTTTGATGTGTAGTGCCACTTAAGAATACTTTGACTTGATGTTTGGTATGTCCACACGGTGATACACATTTCACCAGCTTTTTCCGAGCTCATTAGCAATAGTAATACAACAACCCAGATGTAAAACACAAACCCTTCAAAACATGAAAACAACAACAAAAAATGTATCAATCAAATAAATCGTTCTGACTACGAGCCAACTGAAACAAGCATGCTACACTAAACACGCATTTAGAGTTCAAATGCAAATAGAATCTTAGATATCAATTAACCCTTTGTATATCGCATGGTTCAGTCCAATTTCACTTAATTCTATATTGACATACGTATCCCCTAAGTACATCTCGCTTGTTGTATAAAGTTCTGCCGCGCATAATATTACTATCTTTATATTGGCCCAACAAAATAAGCATACTCTCAAGGCCTTAGAATTACCACACTAATTGAAAAAAATTTAACCATAACATTATCCACTTCTGCCATTACGAGAAATAACCAAAATGATTATTTATAGCTGTTCAGGGACGAAACTTAACCTAGTGAGCTAGCAACACGGAAGTACTGCAATAGTACCTGGTGTTGCAATAATGCAATGAGCCACTATATGGTACCCGACATAGTTATACATGGCAAGATTCACTATTTTGCCCATCCTCTCTTGTAAACTTCCTAAAATATCATAACAATAATGACTCATTTACCACTTTTCTCATGAATAAAAGGCTGAGGGCCCGCGAGTAGGTGGTTTTGGGGGAAATTACTCTCACACGGTCCCTCAACTTTTCTTACCTCTTTACCATTGTTTTTAAGATTGAGCTGTTCCATTTCAGAGAGTGCTCCTGCCCCTTGTCTCTTTGCATTATTTTTTATGCCCCAACAATAGTTTATCCATTATTATTACTATAAAAGTTTTAACCCGAATGCCTTGACACAAGGTTCTACGTTACCCACCACTGAAGTTATAAGATATACAAAGTTAGATCAATCAACTTTCTCTTTTGAATAAACTTTTATTGTATAATACATCATGTGAAAAACATATCTTTATATAAATGATGAAAAATGAAATATAAGGAGATGAAACGTGATACAGGATTAACAAACAAAATTATCTTTGTCAATTTTTGTTTTGATACTAGTCTCAATAACTCTTCTACTAGAGTAAACTTGGTTAGTACTTTGTTTTTGCTTAAATATTTTTCTACTACTTTGGAATTCAAACCAAATATCCAATCAAAAAAACTGGCTCATAAAGAACCATCATCTAGATGGTATACAAAACGAAGTTTCAGGTGCCGAGGTGATTTGGGAATTGGTTAGTATCATTTTTTTCTCACTCTATTTAGTTATATGGTTATCTGTGTCATTATTTGCACATAAGTATATATAATGCTATCATGTTATAGAATCCAAAGGATTGGAATATGGGCAAGAAGACTAGCTTTTTTTTACTGGTTCCGGCATATAGCGCGCTATCATTGTTCAGTTTGACTAGTTTCAGAGAAAACTATTCTTTAGTTGCCAATTTCAAACATCAAGCCATTGGCATAATTTAAAACTTGAAGACTCGGCTCAAAGTCTCCTATCATGTTAAATACTTTGTATTTTTGTATTTTGCACACTTTGCTTTCTTTACAAAAACAACAAAATTTCTACTTTGTTTCCTTGCCCTCCTCCCGGGAAGGAGGAGTGATGGAGTTTTTCTGGCTGCAGCAGGCCTGCTACATCCTTTGATGACTTCGACGATGACCATTCCTTCCTCGATCCTACTCTGCCCCCACCGTGCGGTATATAATTTGACTTCACCTTCCTCTATACCTATCCCTAGCTGATATCTATTGTCCTTTGAGAACACAAAATAGGGATCATTGGGGGTTCTATATTTGTTCTAGTGCAAGTCTTCAAGAGATTACGCTTCCATGAATAACAAACTAAATCTCATCTTCTTTGCTCAGTTACTAAAGCTATCTTTTGAGCTGATCGTTAGAAATTGTGAGTCATTTTTGTAAGGGACTCGATGTTGGTGATCTTAAATGTATTGTCTCACATCCCTCATAGGGTCACCTTCGCTAGGAGATCATCATGACAGAGCTAGCCAAGATAGAGCACTCCATGGCCCCAATTCTTTGTTGTTGTCCAAGTCAAATGTGTGAAGTCGACTCCCTTTGACTTCGATGAGAAATTCAAGATGCATGGCTTAGGGATGGTCGGTCACAATCGTATGCCTAGGAGCTTGGCACGAAAGATGGTATTGTTAGTTAATTCTGAAAAACTTCCGCGAGTACTTGTGATGTTGCAGGTGATTAGGAAAAAAGAAACACATGATGATGATGGCAAACCACAAGAATCATCTTACCATGCATTACTCTCCTTCATATAGTTTTTTTTTAAAAGAATTATAGGGATGAATCACCATCCCATCATTGCATTGCGACCAAGTTTAGGTTTACACACCATTTACAATAGAGCTCACCAACTCACACTACTGACCAACTCAAAAAAAAAAAAAAACTCACACTACTGACACTACAGCAACAGAACGACTCTCATTATTCCTCACGTCACACCATAGTTTCTTCAGAAGCTTGACAAACATTACAACATCAACATATTCTCTCTAGTCATCACGGCCAGTACAACCACAAAGTTTGTGTCGAAAATCCAAGAACTTCCCCTGACACAACACCACCATACCCATTCTTTAAGCATAGGAATGATTCTACTCAATATTGTGTTCAATTTTTTCCATGATCCATTATGCAAATAGAAATTATTTCTTACTTTCCAACACCCCCAAAGTGCAGATGAACTAAACATATTAAAAAGTAAGTGTTTCATTTCACTTAAACAGAACTTGGCAATGCCTTCAAAACTACAAACAAGGCTAACAATAAAACCTCATGCATATAACATCCCAAATTCTTCTAGCTATTGTGCAGTCAAAAAAATAAGTGTTGCACACTTTTAGATTTAGCACAAAAAAGACAATTTAACCATTCAAGTGTTTCTTTTATCCAGGTTATCTCTATTCAGAATCATGTTATTTGAAAGCAACCAAAAGATGC
The DNA here is from genome assembly GCA_007726485.1 of Eragrostis curvula. Taxonomy (NCBI): domain Eukaryota; kingdom Viridiplantae; phylum Streptophyta; class Magnoliopsida; order Poales; family Poaceae; genus Eragrostis; species Eragrostis curvula. Next base: position 77,252 of record RWGY01000122.1, on the reverse strand, counting down.
CCACTCTGGTATATACACGGGAAACACACCTTCCAAAAATTGACTACTTTTTGCAGAGATTGTGATGAGTAAATGCCATTCGAATTGAACTGCCAAATTAAAGCAGCCTCCTCATCAACCAGAGAAACGATGTCTGTTATATATTTGCACATCCTCATAACCCTACTATTTACACATATTCTAAACGTGCATATCAAATTCAAACAATCCCATAGTTCATCAATAGTCATGTCATGTTCATTAACAATAATGTAAATCTCCCAGAACTGGATAGCCAAACTAGTGGAACCTAACCAGTTGCCTTCCCAGAATTTCACCTTTCTACCATCTCCTACCTTCCATATATAACCCATTTTGGCCACATTCGCAGCCTACATGACACCCTTCCAAAACTGTAAAGCTCTATCAGTTCAACTGCTAAAAAAAATTAAAGCTATGGTTGTCATATTTATAATCAACAATTTACTTTCAAAGCTTATCACTACCACACCTATATCTTTTCAGCTAAGAACCTAACAGACAAATGTTTAAATCTCTCAATCAAGTAAACCTAAGCCACATAATTCATTTCTCATACTGACCAGCTGCCAGTTAGCTAAGTGAAAACATTTTTTGACAATCAAAGCTGTTCCAGAAATAAGCGTCTTAATCACCCACTTTGGGAACTTAATGAAAGATAATAGGTACACAGTTATGCTGATCAAATACATTTTAATCAGCACTAACCTACTTGCATAAGACAACAACCTACATCCCCACCCATCGATTCCTTTAATTATCTTGTCTAAATATCCTCTCTCCTCAATTTTCTATGATGAGGAGGGATTCCTATATATTTCATAGGAAAAGGATCCTAAAAGACATCCACAGACATTAGGAATTTATGTGCAACCTTCTCATCTATATTCATAGGATTGACTTCCCTGTTATGAAAATTTATTCTCATGCTAGATATTCTTTCAAAACAAGCAAGGATTTTCTTCATATTTTTCATTTTATCTACTTTTGCAATAGACAACACTACGGTGTCATCTGCATAATGTAGAGCTCCCCCCCCCCCCCCCCCCCCCCCCCCCCCCAAATTAATAAGCTCACATTTGGCAGCTCTATCTAGCATTCTAGTAAGGACATCACCAACAAAATTAAAGAGCAAAGGGGACCCAAGGCCTTTTTCCAGTCTTAATAAAAAAAAACTACTTTTAGCTCCGTTAAGTCAAACATCAACATAACCATCCTACACTTTCTTCTTAATTCAACCTATCAACTTCTGTCCAAAACCCTTAGTTTCTAGAATTTCAAAAAGAAAATACCAATTAACACGACCATAAGCATTCTAATAATCTAAATTGAAACAACACCTGGTTTCTTAGACTTATCTACACTATGAACTATTTCATGACTACAACATTTTCTAAAATATCTTCCTCTAATAAAAGCACCCAACTCTTGAGCAATCAACATGTCACTAATGTTTCCCAGTCTAATAGTCAGGAGCTTATTAGAAAGAAATTAAAGCTGCAATTAAGTAAACTAATAGGTCTAAACTTTTTCATCCACTTAGCATTATTCTCCTTAGGGATGAGAGTAAGCAAAGCAAAATTGATTATATATAAGTCCAACATACCCTCACAAAACACATTGACCATGTTTGTTAAATCTACATTAATCAAGTCTGATAACTTCTAATTAAAAAAGAAAAGAACTTCCATCAGGCTGAGGATCACCTTTAGGATAGCAACTAAAACAACTTCTTTGAGCTCTTCCTCGGTAAACTCCCTTTCTAGCGTATGTCTTATGGGGTTACAAGATATTCCTGTTCCCAGAAATTATCATCTAAATCTACCTGACTTTTATCCTCTTTCTTAAACAAGTCTTTATAAAAGTCTACAGTTATCTTAAGCATTCCATCAGTGTCACATAATGACACAAAGAACTTAGTAGCAACACTTACCTTCCTTTCACCATTAATTCTGCTTGCACCAATGCTCTAATAAAATAAAATGCATGTCAAACATGATATAACACCCAAGATGAAGTTGCCTTCTATAAAATGGAGTTGCAGCAATATCCACGTGGAAGGAAGCAATGTTAGCCACTTTATTGCAGCATTTTTCAGGGAAGAGGCACCTGACAAACATGTGCTTTGAAGGCAAAAGGAAAAAACATCATATAGATCAAGAAAGGCAACATAATGTGTATGTTAGAATCATACCCACCAATGTTTTCAAGAACAATGCCAAGCAAAAACTTAATTTTGACATGATGTTTATTGATCATGGTATATGTTCGTGCAATATGATGTAATGCTAGCGCACTATACCTCATATGCTATTTAGTTTGAATTTCAATTAACTTGTGATTCGATACACTTGAATGATCCCTTTCCCCCCAAATAAAGCACATAAGGAGATTATATAACCTCCAACTAGAAACCCATGAATCGGTCCATACCATAGGAGATTTGTTTTTCCCTAGATGCTTCAAAAAGGTATAATCCATGCACAAAAAGGCATGTTGAACATAGGCAATCTGAAATACGGCTAAAATCATTCATAGAATCATAGTTCTCACGTCAAAAGCACATTCTATGCACACAAGGTATTATTCAACATAAGAAATCTAAAATATGCATATAAATCATTCATAGCATCCCAACTCTGACAAAACTACCTGAATTCATAGAACCAATATTGTAACATGCACAAGTATCCTTATCAATTGTTTGTTTACAAAGCACTACTAAACATCTGAGGAATATCACCAGAGTGCAATATCGATTGTCAAAGACAAAGGATCCCATTTCTATACCATTAGCTAATGCGGAACTAGGCTTGCAACGTTAAGCGGTCTTGCCATGAAATCGTCCTCTTATCATCACTTGATGGTGAGTTTCCTGTATTCCTACAGACTGAAAATTTGGCATCAATTGTCATCAGATCTTCAGTCACCTCATCTTGATCAAAATTACCAAGTTCCGAATGGCCTTGATGCCCTCGGCTATCAAACCCCTCATCTTTCTGCAGACAAACCCTTTCAATTGTCAGAGCTTTAAATTAATATTTTTAATGTATCTAAGCTTATTCTATGAACTTCAGTGCAAAGTGCATACCATTGCAGAATCTTGATTTAAGTCAAATTTAGTGCTTTTACTGGTCGAAGGCACTTCATGCTCTACACCATGTTTAACGAATGTCGAAGCCTCATTGATTCCCACCGGAGATTGGATTTGACAGGCCTGCCCCTTGAGCTTGTAATGCATGTTTTCCGAATTGCACTTCACAAAGAACTTGTATTTCCTTCGTAAGAACCTTGAAAAAGCAATGTGGTTACACGGTTAGTTATGGTGCAAAATAGCAATCATCGATAGGAACATGAACAAATAGATGATAGTAACACATAGCGGTAAAGCATTAACCGAAATTATGGCATACTTGATTTCAGCGAGCAGGGAAAGCTTCCTCCGGTTCATCCTATTTCGCATCTTCTTCTTTGCATCCGTTTCCTGCACCAGACGAGTGTCTGAGGTTCAACTCCAATCAATATGTATCTACTACTACTGTACGTGCAGCATTGCACTATGCTAGGGTTCTTAAACACCGGATTGTACGGCAATAAGGATCAAACAGTAAACATAAACCACCGTTAACCAACATTAGCCGTACAATCAGAACACGAATCTAGGTAATTGCAAAAAACAACTGCACGGCACCACAGCAGGAAAGGCGATGCAGGCGCGGCGCACTTCGTAAGCAAGAACTGCTGCAATCTAAGACCGCCGTGAACTCTTCGCAAGCAAGAAGCAACAGAAAACGTCTAAGGCGGAAAAAAAATTGGGGTTGGAAGGATCGAGGAAGAGCAAAGAGCAGGGGAAGGAAGAACCGGGCGCTCGCTCTCTACCTGAAGCAGGTCGTGGTAGTCCCGCCAGAGCGCTCTGAACCTGTCCCCACCGCCGAATTCCCTCCCATCCGCGCGGGGCGCCGCCGGCGGTGGCCGCTTCTTGCCCTTGCTCCTCCGCACGAGCAGCGCCTCCCCACTGCCGCCGCCGTCCATCGCGCCCGCGAGGAGGGTCGAGGGCAGGGGCGAGCCGGCGGCTGAGGCGCGGGAGGCCGGGAGGGCGAGGACGATGGCGGCGGCGGCGGGTAGAGGGCTAGATCCAGACGGGAAGGAGGAGGGTGTTAGGGCGGAGTAGGGTGAGAAGGCGTCTCCTTTCCTTCTCCGCTCCCCAGCAACGTCATCCATCTATCCGGTGCGGTGCCCTGAACAACCCATCGCGTCGTCGAGCCGTGGGGCGTGTGAGCGTCAACGAGGGCAGGGTGAGTTGAGGTGAAGGAAACGAGGGCGGCCCGGGCTCCGGGAGTCCGGAGAGGCATTGGATTGGTGAAGCACGAGGCTGCTGGGCTTCGGAATCGGATGGCCAATGGCTTGGACTGGGAGTCTTGGACGGAGCAGCTGGCGACTCGCTCGCACCGCATCCTTTTCGTTTCCGCCGCATCCAGGCGGTTGGTGGCGATGGCGTGCGCTCGGGGAGGGCAACCCCATCCATGGTCCATGGAGCTCGGCTGCGGATTCTGGCGCGGCTGATTGGTTGGCAGTGTTTGTCTTCCACCTTGGTGTCCATGGTCAGCAAAATTGACCCAGCTTCTTGTATTTCTGTCATCGCCCGTTCCCTACTTTTTTCTTTGTTTTGAAGGTCTCCCGTTCCCTACTTCAAGCTCACAATGGCGGGATAGTACGACACGCCGCAGCACTAAACTAATAACATGGACAAGCTTCATAAATGTTTTACTGGTAAAAAAAACTTAAAAATAATTGCGAAAGTAGCGTGACAACCGTCACTATAACTGCCACTTGAATGATGACAAATCAACAAATTGTAAGCACGTGCATCCAAGTTCCAACAATCCGCCAACTGGACAAGGTTTAACGCCATTAGGCCATGAGCCACAACATAATTTCAGGGTACACCGGCATTGGTTTACAAAATATTCAACTGAAATCGTTCAGTTTTCAACCTTGGTTAAAATATCTCACCTTTGAGCTAGTGGCAGGTGCATCTGATTTGCAGGGCTACAGTTATGCTAGTAGAGCTGCCTACTACAGAAGTTTCAATGACTCACCATTTCCCCAAATAAAAATGAAGGAATGCAGTTAGTTGCTTGCCTATGAAAAGGTTCTTTGTTCACATAGTTGTGTACAAGTAGTTGAGAATATGCGTTTTTGCTTATGTCAAACCAAAAGACATTATCGTTTCTTTCCAACTGTGTCGGCGCATCATCATTAGGTTGTTAAGGAATGTTGCATACCACAGCTACACCGGCCAAATGCAAATGTTCTTCATGACCAGAATCTTGAGTTGAGCAGCTCTTTCGAATTCAATTTAAATGTTCCTGGTTTCCGTCATGTCTGATAATTCAGCAATCTTGTTCCATGTTTTCTTAAAGTCATACGGTGAAGTTCTATGTTCCAGAAAAAGGGTTAGGGTTGTTCTGAGCTAAAACCTTGTGGTTTCTTAAAATTATTTTCGTTCTCCACTTCCCTTGAACCAAGATATGTGAATTTATAGGGTGAACCATCCATCCGCAATTGTCATGAACTAAATTATCCGCAACTCGAATATTCAACTGAAATAGTAGTGGAATGAATAATATATTTCGTTAATATAGCAGCAGTAGGCAATGATATTTGAGGTAGACAATGTTGAGTGCAGTGCTCGGACTTCTCCGAGATTTAATTTGTTCATTCATCTGGTGTGTTTTCTCCAAGTGGACAAGTGGTTATATTACGTATGTGTTTGTGTTTGGCAGTGCCCTTCTCCATTCATTATATATTTACATGTGACTTCATAAGACTCAAAAGGCCAAGCATACGTTTTTGTTCTCCAGGCATGCTATAACTAACATCTCCCAATCCGAACAAGTTAGGTATAACTGGAAGGCTTCAGTGTAAAACCTTGAACTGCACAACATTGGATGCAAAAGAATAAAACACAGTAATCTTGCCTGTAAACTGGCAAATTGAAGTGGTCCATATGTCAATCAACTGTATAATGATGCCTTCTGCACCTGCAGACCGGCAGATTGAAGTGACGCTGCATTAGCCATTGGAAGATTGCAGATTTGTGCTTCTACAGTGTATATTGACAAAATGGAATTCAATCAAACACTGCATTCAGGTGGTCGATTGCGGAAATTATCTAGCTCGACGCTTCCAAGTGGCATGATTTTAAGAAGCTTGAATTTGGCATTCGCCATCAAATGCATGTCTTCTTGTAATCTTTATTCCTCATGACCTAGAGCATCAAAAGTAACATCTGTTATGAAATCCACAATGTGCGTTACAGCGATGATACATCAAAGGTTTAGCAATCTCTAGCACGATGTATTCTTTGCTTTTATAGGGTTGCAGTGCCTTTGATCTTTGACGAGTTCCATTCCAATTTGATGTGTGTTTGTAAATACATAAATTTGAGCTTAGAGTGAAATGTGACAGGAATAATTTTTAACACTGAGGTTTCACAGAGCATGTTCAACTTAAAATGTTATCCCCGTTCTCAAGCCACTGCAATGCAATGTGCAATTGAATGTCGAAGTGTTGGATCCATTAGACCATTACTAATGGTGTGCCTTTTGTTCCTTCTTGGACCATATTAACATCTCCATTTCAATCTGCTAGTGATGCTGCTTCACCAATATAAACAACAGATTTACTTTACATCAATCGACTGAAATCGGTCGAGATTTCACTCGATTCAGAATTGCCGAATCTTTCGTTCTCCGGCGGACTTAGATGATCAAGCTTTAGAGGAACTATACTACTGCAGGTGGACAAGAGGCAGCAGCAAGCAAGTGCCTTTGCAACCGACGCGGCAGCAGGTGGCTTCGGAAGACAGCTTGGAGGAGCGCTTCCAGACGCTGCAGTTGATGGGTGATGGCGGACAGGCAGACGAACGCCCGGGAGCACCGGCCAGCATCGAGCTCGGGCCGTCAGCCCGCATCAGTAGCGTGTTTCTTGGCTAGGGGTATCGTCGGTGATCCGAATCGCAAGATCAGATCTCTGTAGGCAGCGACCGGCTACTGCGAATTGCCGCTGGAGGAAGAAAACAGCGACCGGCTATCTTTGATTTTAACCTGTGCTTTCTGAAGAACGCCACTGATGCTTGGAGATACAGGGAAACGTTTTTTGTTTCCGTACTGCATCAGAGCCTTTTATAACATGTTGCATGGCCTCATGTAATGTGTATGGCTGACGGCCAGGTAAATTCCATGGAGTTCCTAATCTGGTTAGAAATTTGGTATTGGCTTTGCTTGAAATGCACAGACAAATGGTAATGCTGATGGAAAGGAGCTAAATCGCGCGCCAAATGTGGTCTTTTTTCTTCCCTTTGAAACTTTGCCAAGTTGGACGCACGCTATAAAAGCTCAGCCTCACGATGGCAGAGGAGACGGCAACGAGACAAGCACGCCAGGCATGGGTTGTCAGCAGGAAGACGCCGCCCTTGGAGACGTCGTGTACCTCCACGGCGTCCTCGAGCTGACGGTGTTCGAGGCCGAGCACCTCCACAACGCCTTCCATGGTCGGATCATGGAGGTAAGCTGGCAAAACGCGTGCCGTGCAGATATGCACGGCACCGCTGCTCAATTCTGTTCTGCAACGATTAGTTGAAAGCTTCTTTCTCTCTTCTTTCTCTAGTGAGTTGTCTTTGCTTCGCTCTCGTGGCTTGCTTGTGAGCTAATGGATTGGCCGTTAAGGATGCCGCCTTTTCGCAGTTTGTGGTCACCAACTGCCACCGACTGTTGGTCTATTTGTTTGCCTGACGATACATGATAACATGCTGCACCGTTTTTTAATTAAATATCTTCAAGTTAAAACTCCTTAGGTGCTATTCAAATTGCTGAATCGAAGCTTAGTTTGTTGACGTGGTTAAAAAGACAACAAAGGAACATACTGCATAGTGACATGTAATATTTTGTTACGGACAGGCCACAGAGAAGATGGAGCAGTCCATGGGCGTTCACTGCCTCCAGCACAGCAAGCTCTATGTGGACATCGACGTCGGCGCCGCGCGGGTGGCGCGCACCCGTGAGGTGGAGTTCCACCCGACCGCACCGGCCTGGAACCAGTCGTTCCGCTTGCACTGCGCCTACCCGGCCGAAACCGTCACCTTCACTGTCAAGAACCAGCACCTCATCGGCGCGGGCGTCCTCGGCGCCGGGTCCGTGCCCGCCGCGCGCCTCGCGTCGGGGCAGCCGCTCGAGTGCTGGCTCGACCTCCGGGGCGGCGAACACGCCCACGAGACGCACACCCCGAGCCTCCGCGTCCGGCTGCAGTTCCTCGACGTGGAACGCGACCCGTGCTGGGACGCCGGCGTCCAGCTCCCCGGGTTCTCCGGCGTCAAGCCGGCGTTTTTCCCGGAGCGGACCAACTGCAACGTCACGCTGTACCAGAACGCGCACCTGTCCGACGCGTTCGACCCGCGTGTCCGCCTCGACGGCGGGCGGGCGTACCGGCCGGCGCGGCTGTGGGAGGACCTGTACGCGGCCATCCGCGACGCGCGGCGCTTCGTGTACGTGGCCGGGTGGTCGGTGAGCACGGGGATCACGCTGGTGCGCGACGCCGGCCGAAAGGTGCCCGGCGCGGAGCCGGGCGTGACGCTGGGCGAGCTGCTGAAGCGGAAGGCCGACGAAGGGGTGGCCGTGCTGGTGATGCCGTGGCAGGACCAGACGTCCATCTCGTTCCTGGGGAACGAGGGGCTGATGAAGACGCACGACGAGGAGACGCGGCGGTACTTCGAGGGCACCGGCGTGCGGTGCTTCCTCTGCCCGCGAGACGCCGACCCCACTCTCACCGTGGTGCAGCACGTCGAGGTCACCGCGCAGTTCACGCACCACCAGAAGGCCGTCACCCTCGACGCCGCCACGCCGGGCGCCGGCGACGGCCGGCACGTCGTCAGCTTCATCGGCGGCATCGACCTCTGTAACGGCAGGTACTGGCAATTAATTCTGCTGCTGCCACGAGCCTCTCTATCTGATGTGTTAACAGAGTCGTCCAGTGCTGGGCTAACGAATGCGAGGTGTTGGGTCAGGTACGACGACGAGAACCACACTCTGTTCCAGGACCTGGACACGACGTACCGGCACGACTTCATGCAGAACAACTGCAAGCACGCCAGCCTGCGCCATGGCGGCCCGCGGGAGCCGTGGCACGACGTGCACTGCAGGATCGAGGGCCCTGCGGCGTGGGACGTGCTCACCAACTTCGAGCAGCGGTGGAGGAAGCAGGCTCCGCACCACATGCGCGGCTGCCTGCTGGACCTGAGCCCGGAGACGTTCCCGGACCCCGCCAAGTTCGACGAGGACGCCGACTCGTGGAACGTGCAGGTGTTCCGGTCCATCGACGACGCGTCGGTCGTCGGGTTCCCGTACGACCCGGCGGAGGCGGCCGCGGCGGGGCTGACGAGCGGCAAGGACGTCACTGTCGACCAGAGCATCCAGGTCGGCTACGTGGAGGCCATCCGGCGCGCGCGGCGGTTCATCTACATCGAGAACCAGTACTTCCTCGGCGGGTGCGCGTCGTGGGCGGAGGACCGCGACGCGGGGTGCCTGAACCTGGTGCCCGTCGAGATCGCGCTCAAGGTCGCCGCCAAGATCCGGCGCGGCGAGCGGTTCGCAGCGTACGTCGTGACGCCCATGTGGCCCGAGGGCGAGCCGGCCGGCGACGCCGTGCAGGCCATCCTGCGCTGGAACCGCCTCACCGTGGAGATGATGTACGGCGTCGTCGCGAAAGCCATCGGCGACGCCGGGATGCGCGGCCACGCGCACCCCTGCGACTACCTCAACTTCTTCTGCCTCGGGAACCGGGAGGCGCCGCGCCCCGGCGAGTACAGGCCGCCGAAGGCGCCGGAGGAGGGCACGGACTACTGGCGCGCGCAGGTGAACCGCCGCGGGCCCATCTACGTGCACGCCAAGCTCATGATCGGTACGCGCGCTCTAAAAACTCTGTTTCTACATTGTCAATTCGTTCTGCGTTTGAGCTCTCGGCATCTCACTCTCTGGTCGGCGTGCAGTGGATGATGAGTACGTTATGGTCGGCTCCGCGAACCTGAACGAGCGGTCGCTGGCCGGCAACCGGGACACGGAGATCGCGCAGGGGAGCTACCAGCCGGCGCACCTGAACGGGCCGTGCGGGCGCGCGCGCGGGCAGGTGCACGGGTTCCGCATGTCGCTGTGGCACGAGCACTTCATGGGGCGCCAGGACGGCGCCGACGCGAGCGTGTTCCTGGAGCCCGAGAGCGTGGAGTGCGTGCGCGCGGTGCGGCGGGCGGCGGACCGGCTGTGGGACGCGTACACGCGCGACAGGGTGGAGGACCTGCCGGGCCACCTGCTGCCGTTCCCGATCACCGTGTCGGAGTTCGGCGAGGTGGGCGACCTGCCGGCCGACGGGTGCTTCCCGGACACGAGGGCTCCGGTGAGGGGGCGGAAATCGGCGAAGCTCCCGGCCATTCTGACCACCTGAGGTGGCTCTGTTGTTGCTTGTACAGTCGCGTCATTCAAAAGGATCGCTGGTATAGACATCGTAAGCTAAAACTAGAGGATTCGTCAACTCTGCAAATCAAAGAAGTACACGTCAGGATTCATCGCCGGTTGTATCGCTGATATGTTGATGCAGGGTCGTCCCGGTCAAATTGGAGACACTTGTCTTGTAAGTGAGGCCTTGAACCTATTGCAAAACAAACACATTGGTTTCATTAACTGTAGCTAAAATTCCTGTTAAAAATTCCACGACCTACATTTGGCTAAGTAAAACTCGTCTTCTGTGATAATGAAAGAGTATGTGCCAAATATAAGACTTTCGGTCAAACTTAATGCATGGCCAGATGACGAACCTTGGCCTGGCCACCTCTACGACCAGCCTTCCCCAACAGGCCTCAACCTCCTCGACGAGTGGGCCGGTTCGCTGCTGCACCTGGGCTTCTACTCCGACCCACCTGCCGTGCACGGCGACGCGACGCAGCCTACAAGTGATGGTACCGGTTCCGGCCTCGACTCCGACGCAGAAGCTACCGCGCTGCCACCCAACCTCCTCGACTCCCCGCCAAGGGACAGTGACGACGACCCCGACATGGCAGCCCCACCCACAGCTCCAATCGACAACTTCCTCCACGACATGGCGGCCCCACCCCCAACACCGGCACTACCCCTTCCGCTTCAACCCCCGCTGCCGGTCTGGGCAGACACGCTGGAGGAGGCGCAACAGAGAAAGAGCAAGAGGATTGCCCGGCAGCCCCCGCCCACCTCTGCCAATCCGGCGGAGCGCGCAAGTACTACGCAGCTGAAGAAGTGGGTCAAGACCGCGGGCAAGAAGACGGTGACTGAAATCAAACTCCACTAGTGTCTCGACGCGTACAAGGGACTGCACAAGGAAGATGCGCAGGATGCATTCGCTGACCTGCTCGCGTCCGCGGCCGCGAAGGAGGCGGCCTAACCCAGCGACTGTCCGCTGCCTGTTGCAATCATTGTTCCCAATGGATAGTCATCTACAAGTAATGACGGTGTTGATTAGTAGTGTTCGTGTAGCAGCATTGCAAGTGTCCCGTTTCTCCTTTTCAGTTTCAGTTCAAAAATTCAGTCCTGTACCGTTCGTACCAGTTTCAGTAATCAGACCAGCTGTGTGTCAGTTTGTTCAAAGTCTGTTGCTTCTCCGGTTCAATGGATACTGACCCCAATTGCATTCTTTTGAACTGGAATGTTCGAGGTTTAAATAATCCCGCAAGGCGTCAAATTGTGAGGGACATGGTGGCTGATCATCATGCAACAGTCGTGTGCATACAAGAGACTAAGTTGTCAGCAATTGATGATGCTATTATTTGTGAAACTTTAGGGCCTCAGTTTTTGGGAAATTATGCTTCGGTACTAGCAGAAGGAGTCCGAGGTGGGGTGATCATAGCATGTTCTCAAGCTCATTATGAATTAAAAGATGTTCTGGTCAATCAATACTCGGTCACGGCCACTATTGTACAGCGAGCAAATGGGAGCTCTTGGAGTCTAACAGGGGTATACGGGCCGCAATCCGATGCTGACAAGCTGTTGTTCCTTGAAGAGCTCAAACAGACCAAACTAGTTGCCCTTGGTAAATGGGTCTTGTGTGGTGATTTCAATCTTATCTACAGAGCCAGTGATAAAAACAACGACCGTGTCAACAGGAGACTCATGAACAGCTTTCGTTGGGTGCTTGATGACTTGGAGATCAGGGAGCTGCACTTACACGGTCGCCGTTTCACATGGTCCAGCGAGACACAAGATCCGACCTTAACAAAGATTGATCACATCTTCTGCACCCGAGATTGGGAGCTCGACCATCCTCACTGCTACCTTCAGGCAATTGGATCGTTGGTCTCCGATCACTGCCCCATGCTCCTCACATGTGCTCCGTTCCACCAGCAGTACAGTGGCTTCCGATTTGAGTCATATTGGCTTCGCATGCCTAATTTCCTGGAAATTGTCAAGCAGTCATGGGAGGCGCCGGTGAGGGCCAACAACATGGCGCGTGCACTACACATTAAATTGTCACGCCTTGCTAAGGCACTTAAGCGATGGAACAAACAAAGGATGGCAGAGCTCAAGCAGGAAAGTAGCATTGCCCAGGTGGTTGTTCTGCACATTGATCAACTCCAAGAGAGTCGTGCTCTCACGGCCGAACAAATGAACTTGAGAAGAGAGGCAAAGAACAAAATACTGGGATTGGCCGCCATCCGGAAGATCAAAATACGGCAGCGCTCTCGGCTGACCCGCATTCGGGCAGGGGATGCCAACACCAAGCTTTTCCATCTTCAGGCAAATGGTAGAAGGAGAAAGAACCACATCCCGTCCCTATCCTATCAGGGGGCGGTGTACACGGCACAGCAGGACAAAGCAGCAGCATTGCACCACCACTACACGAACCTGCTGGGGTTGTGCCCGCAAAGATCAGTGAGCCTAAATTGGGACCAGCTCCAAATACAACGACATGATCTTGATCACCTAGACCATGAGATCACATATGAGGAAATCAAGAGGGCTGTCATGGAGGCACCATCGGAAAAGGCGCCGGGGCAAGATGGTTATATTGGTTCCTTCTTCAAGCACTGTTGGGATATTATCAAGATTGATGTCAACTCAGCTATCCGGGAAATATACAACCTCCAAGCGGGCTGCTGGAATCTCCTCAATTCAGCAAATATCACATTGATCCCGAAGAAGGAAGGAGCAGCGCAAGCCGCAGACTACCGCCCTATCAGTCTTATGCATAGCATGGCCAAGTTACTAGGAAAGATTCTCGCAAACCGGTTGGCTCCACATCTGGACCGGTTGGTCTCGCGCAGCCAGAGTGCGTTCATCAAGGGCAGAAGTATACAAGACAACTTCCAATATGTGCAGGGCGCGGTCCACCACTTTCACCGTGCCAAAACGCCGATGCTGCTCCTAAAGCTTGATATTGCAAAAGCATTTGATAGCGTCCGGTGGGAGTATTTACTGGAGGTGATGGAAAGAATGGGGTTTGGTCAAAGATGGAGGGACCTAGTGTCACTTACCTGGGCCACAACATCGTCGCGTATCCTGCTGAACGGTGAAGCGGGCAGACCAATCAAGCACAAACGGGGCCTGCGCCAGGGCGACCCGTTGTCACCGATGCTCTTCATATTGGCCATGGACCCCTTGCAGCAACTACTTGACAAGGCAACAGCACAAGGTTTGCTCAGCCCAATTGGACAACGTCCGATAAAATTCCGCACAAGCTTATATGCAGATGATGCCTGTCTCTTTGTACGGCCTGAGCAAACGGACATCATACATTTGAGCCAAATTCTGCATCAATTCGGAGAGGCAACGGGGCTGTGTACTAATGTACAGAAATCAGAAGTGTTCCCAATTCGGTGCGAGGACATCAACATGGACAACGTTTTGGGACAGTTTCAGGTTAAGAGAGGACAACTGCCATGCAAGTACCTGGGACTGCCGCTGCGATTAGGCCGCTTGAGAAGAACAGATGAGCAGGTAATCATCGACAAACTTGCGGCTCGCTTGCCGGGTTGGAAAGGCCGCCTCCTAAACAAAGCCGGAAGACTTGCACTGGTCAACTCCGTTCTTTCATCCATTCCAGTTTATCACATGACGTCCTTCCCACTCTCAAAATGGGCTCTAAAGCGAATAGATCGGATACGGAGGAGTTTCTTATGGAAGGGTTCGAATGAAGCACGGGGAGGCAATTGTGCGGTTAACTGGAAAAGGGTACAGCGACCCAAGCGGCTTGGTGGACTGGGGATTTTGCACCTTACGGACTTCAACCGGGCATTGAGGCTTCGATGGCAATGGCTGCAATGGAAAGATACAGAGAGGCCTTGGTCAGACATGCATATTCAGATCACGGCCGCCGAACAGGACTTGTTCCGAGCATGCACCTCGATCCGCATTGGCAATGGAAACCGCACAAGCTTCTGGCATGACCGATGGCTATCAGGCAAGGTCCCAAAAGAGATCGCACCTCTGCTGTTCAGACTGGCTTGGCGCAAGAATGAGACAGTGGCTCGCGGGCTGCACAACAACAGATGGATGCGTGGCTTACTGCGCATTTCAACGGAGCAAGAAACAAACCAGTTCGTGGAACTATGGAGGCTCCTACAAGGTGTCAGTCTCACGGAAATGGATGATGCAATCTCGTGGCGATTCACGGAAAACGGACAATACACATCGCGCTCGGCCTACTCCGTTCAGTTTGCTGGCTCCTACCCTGACCATGATTGGGCACGGCTATGGAAAGCGAAGGCCGAGAACAAGTGCAAGTTCTTCAGTTGGTTAGCCCTATAGAACAAGCTTTGGACTGCTGATAGAATCATCAATCGAGGGGGTCAAGCAAATGCTACATGCCAACTCTGTCGCACCACACCAGAAACTACAAGCCACATGCTGACCACATGCTCCTATTCAGCTGCTGTTTGGGGGGAACTTGCAACGTCAACGGGCCTCAACCTGCTCCCACTGCCGACGGCCCGGTACCGCAGACTTCAAACTTGGTGGGAGGCGATGATAGGTCTGGCGAGTGCACCACAATTCCATCAGCGTGCGCAGGCAGTCATCTACATTGCGTGGAACCTTTGGAAGGAGCGCTGTCGCCGTTACTACGACAACAAAGCCATGCAGTCGACACAGCTGGTCCAATTCATCAAGCAAGACATTCGAGAATGGCAGCTGGCCATGAACCATGAAGAGGAATAGTTGCTCCTAATCTGGGTGAAGAGCTACTGGTCATTGCCAGTGCTACCTCTGTCGTATTTTTTTCATCTTGGTCTGTATGTACATAAAACTCTATTCTTTGCTTAATGAAACGGCAGAACACCTGCCAGTTATTGCTCAAAAAAAAAAACTTAATGCATGCGCCATATTTTTTTTACAAGACTGCAGCACTTTTTGAGGTCTGATCTTCCAAAGTGGATTCAAATCATCATTACTGGTCTGTTGGCCATAAGTTTCTGAATTATGATCATTCCTCTCGTCGCTTATAATCATGCCATATTTTCCTGAATGCCCTACAACTACAAGGAAAAGAGCATGTTGCAACTGATTTCAAAGACTTTCAGGTGTAATCATGTAGCTATTGCTTATAGCGAATGTAACCGAACCATTCCTCGGAAAAGAAAGAAAGAAAGAATGTAACCGAACCATCAGTTGGAGTGGCCTTCAGTCTCTAAACAACCTCAACCAAAATGTTCTAGAACAGTTTTTTTGAAGCAACAAGTGTTATAGAATAGTTACATCCTTAATAGTGTACCTCATTCTTGCATGGAACTGTACTTGTTTAAACAAAACAAAGTCTTGCTTTTTTGCTAGCAATGGCATAAGACGACGGCTCGTGAAATTTGTATAAGGCCTCGCTGGGGATCTTAAAAAAAAATGTATAACAGTATAAGGCCTCGCTGGGGAAGGTGGGCTAGGCCACAAAACTTTTCGAGAGGTGGACCAGACGCTGCGACACACGTAACGGGCCATACAAACCCACGGCCTCGTCGGAAGAGTTCGTTTCGTTTAGTTCTAAAGTTTAGTCTAGAGAATCTTACTGTCTAAGGGTATTAAATAAAGTTTAATTACAAAACCTTTTTACAGATGGGTGCTAATTTACGAGACGAATCTAACGAGCCTAATTAAGCTATGTTTTACTACAGTGATGCTACAATAACCATCGTCTAATCACAGTTTAATTACCCTTATTAGATTCGTCTCGCAAAATAGTCTAAGTTCCTGCAAAAAGTTTTGTAATTACATTTTATTTAATACCTTTAAATAGAAAAACTTTAAACCAAACTTTAGTGCTAAACGATACGAACACACCCGCGATGTGCCCGCCGTACGCAATAAACGAGGAGCCGCTGCGGAGCCAAGGAGCCGGCGGTGGGCGGAGGCGCCGAGGCCCTTGTTTGGGCTGCATCTGATCACGTGATGATCCGGAAACATCCGACCCTATGTCCGAAGCTAAACTTTCCATTTAGTTTGCAGGACCGGACGAACTCATCCGTCACCATTTGGATTGGCAACCAAGCTCGAGAACAAAGGAGGATCAAAACGTGGACGTAGGCTATGCTTGTCCTCGTATGGTCCTTCTAACGAACGAACAAAGAAAAAGCTTACCTTTAAACGCCTTCTTCGACCACAAATCCAAACCTACCTAATATCTGATGACAATACGTTGAAGGGTGTGGGTCTGTGGGGCAGTAGTCACAACAGCAAGGACCTAGTCGTGCACAAATTGGACGGCGTCAGAGCGGACGGCCCATAAATGGTGTCTCCATCAGCGCCATCAATTTAGGTTAGTTAGCTTGGTCCACAGAGATATGTGACTGTTGCAGACAAATTGGACAGCGTCAAAGTCACCCAAAAACTTCCTCTAAATAAAAAAATTTAGGTTTAGAACAAAAACATGCCTTCAAAAGTGCCTCAAAACATTTCTCAAAAGTTCCTCAAAACAACGCGCGCCTGTAAACAATGCCCACCATGGCCACAGGTAGCGGACCATGCCAGCTATTCGTGGGCATGCCCGATGGCAGCAAAAAGAGTCGGAGCTCATAGAGGCGAGGCGAGGCGAGGCAAGGTGAGCGGCTGGGTGGCATGCGGCGTCGACGGTGAGCTTGGGCATAATCATATGATCAACCGAGTAAGCGACATGTCTAACGTGGAATCAACTTTCTACGTGGCTCCCTCGCAAAAAAAAAAACTTTCTACGTGGCTTTGGTCATGCCAATTTATTTGACTTGACTGCTAAATTTTTGTCATCTCAAATGGTTTTGCAGTGACCAAATGGTCTAAATCCTGAAAATTTAGTTTCCCACGTGTTTTTATTAAAAAATATTAATCTAAAAAGATTCAAAATAAAAAATTCCCAAGTAGACGACTTTGAGTCAACTGCGCTCAGTACAGTACGGACGATCACCATGTGCCACTAGTAGCTGTGGCGCGCCCATGGCGCGCCCAGATGAGATTATAGGTCTGAAAGTTCAACAACTATGATCCAAGTAGTTTGGTCGTCAAGACTTCAGCAAGGCTTGTTGGCCTCTCAACTGCTAATGCAGTCGGTGACATGACTGAAATATCTTTTGATCTGGCTTCCAACCGAGTAATTATGGCTAAGTAGATGTTGCCAACTGATATTAGCCTCATACAGGCCTAACCAATTGATTGGCTAGTAATTTTTTCACCCTATGGCGCTCAGCCGAGTGATTTTTATCGATGTAGAATCGGCTCCGGCGTGAAATCGGATCCACTCTGCAATTTGTTCAGTTATTATAGCCGCATCATATGTCGTTCTCACTCAGGCCGATAAGGTTACTTTATTGTATTATCTAATATCAGCGCCCCACATCGGCTACGGTCTTAGCAGAAGCGCCAATGTATGCAGTCAGTCGATTGGTTTTTTAATCATACAGTTTCCACAAACTTTGAATATGGGACAAATGACCACTCGGATCTAGTATTTAAGAACTGATATATACCCACGTCCAATAGCCACTTAGACTTTGGCAGCTTAATTATGAACAATTTACACAGTCTCATCAAATCCAAGTAGAAGAATCCAATAGCCAATCGGATTTACCATTTAAGAACTCATATACACCCATCTCCAATAACCACTCGGACTCTTGACAACTTAATTACAAACAATTTACGCAGTATCATCAAATCCGAGTAGAAGCACCCACCTACAATAACCACTCGGATTCTGACAACTTAATTACGAACAATTTACGCAGCTCATTAAATCCGAGTGAAAGAATCTAATAACCACTCAGTCTCCTGTATGCCACATCCAATAACCACTCGAACTTTGACAACTTAATTACGAACAATTTACGCAGTCTCATCAAATCCGAGTGAAAAACAGTATGTCACTATCATGATCAATGTATCATTAATTTACCATGTGCTTATAACAACTTGTTTTTTTAACAAAGAAATACCTAAAACACTCTAAGCATCAAGTAAATTTTTTGACACACGAATCTTACAGGAACCCGGATTATTTCCAACCGAGATGTCAAAAAAAAAATTCCTGCTCGACTGGATGCCACGACTGCAATGCGATTGTACTGTTTAGATGCATCTGTTAGGCGTAGCCCCTGACCATCAGTTTAATTAGAATGTTTAGGTGAACAGTCCAAACAGAACATGCATATTTATTGGATTCGCCGAGTGGTTTTCATGTATTACCTGGCACTATACATCAGAGGGTGTTCGTCTATAGTACTCGGATATCCAAGTACATGTGTATTGAAATATGCACTTAATAAGGATTATTGACGTGGACTCAATCGGCGGGCTACGGCACATTGAACTTCGTTGAATATATAAATTCAGCTGCAAGCTTGGACATTAGCTACATATCCGTGCAAAATGAAAAAGTGATATGACACGGGCAATATGCAGATGCCCGAGTGTGCTAGCAAAAGCATTTAAGTTATTGTACAGTAGCCGATCCATATGATAAAAACAAAGAAACGATTAGCTTGCTAATGATCTAGAGTTGCATTAGCAGCCATGTACTCGAGAATATGCATGGGAGTCTCCGGATAATTATTAGTAGTATAATGCTTGGTCAGTCATAGCCTCGTAAACTGAACCAAGAGGTAATCAGTCGGCAGGTATGGGAATATGCTGTTGAGTGGTTGTTGTCGTATAGTAATGAGGAGCTGTCGAGGAGTCACTGGCTCACTGCAACTGAGAAGTTGCTGTTGTTCACCCAGTAGCCGTCACGGGTCAGATCGGGATACTCGGTAGTCGGATGCTCGTGTAGTCGCTGGTGCAGTCATTTCTCTCCCGTCCGATCCTATGGAGCCAATCCTACGGCTCTTATAACAGCTCCATTCGAACGACTGGCTGCTTTGTTCTTCTTCAGCAACAAAGCAACAACCGCTTGAGAACTAAAAAAAAAAACAACCGCTTGAGAAAGAGATGGATAGCCAACAGCTAGTCCCGGTTGGATGAGTGTTAAGGACCATCAAAATGGATTCGTTTGCAGGTGTAGAAGACATGGTATGTCATCAATTTGTTCCACATGATAGATTATGTTGCAAATTCGCGATTTTATGGCTAGGATTTGAGAAGAGAAAACATAAAATTGACGAAGAATCAGTTGATTAGGAGTAAGACTAAATCCACCGGAGTTGGTATGAATGGACAAGACGTCCAGCTTGCAGCCCACCTTGAGAAATCGAGAATGGCGGCTTCCATCTTCCAGCTTGTGCCGGGTGTGTTGCAAGCCGTAGGATTCCTTTGTTCGGATCGGACGGCGGAGAGACGACTGCACCAGCGATGTTGGAACCTCGTCGGAGATACCACGCGCAAGTCGCCGGCGAGATCACCCGGCCACCACACGCACACACAACTCACGCGAGACACACAGGAGCACACGGTCTTGTTGTTGCTGCAAAAATGAGGCAGCCTTTCTGGTGCTATTGCATTGCTTAAATAGACTAGTACAAAGGAAAGAAATCAAGGTCATTATGGAAACAGCCGGATACATTCCATAACCACATGATATGGTCATGCGCCTAATTAATCTATTACTATATTAAGCAAAAGCTAAACTAGGCAACCAAGGATTATACGCAACAATCTCCTCCTAATCCTTGGATTGCGGGGTACAAACATCGATCAGGCCGATCTTGGAGCGCAGCTCATGAAACTTGACTTTGCCGAGAGACTTGGTCAGAATGTCACCGAGCTGTTCTTCACTTCGAATGAAATCCACTTTGATCAGGCCCTGTTCTGCGGACTCCCGGACAAGGTGATACTTCACCTCAATGTGCTTGCACTGTCCATGGAGCACCGGATTCTTGATTAATGCAATGGCGGACTTATTGTCCACCCTCAACACCGGCACGCTCTGCGCTGCTCCCTGCATTTCTGCTAGCACACGCCTGAGCCAGAGTGCCTGACAAGCAGCATTTGCAGCTGCCATGTATTCCGCCTCGCAGCTTGATTGAGCCACCACCTTCTGCTTCTTCGATTGCCAGGTGATCGGGCTGCTGCCGAGGAAGAAAATCACTCCCGTCGTGCTTTTCCTAGCATCGACGTCCCCAGCGAAATCACTATCGCTGAACCCTGCTAGGAGCGCCTCCTTTTTCTCCTTTCTGCCATACCAAAGTCCCCAATTCTGGGTCCCCGCCACATATCGGAGGATGTGCTTCACCGCAGCCATATGATCCTCACGCGGCTCCTCCAAAAACCGACTCACATAGCCCACAGCGAAGGCAAGGTCGGGGCGGGTGTTCACTAAATATCTGAGGCTCCCGACAATGCTTCTGTACACAGTAGCATCAACCGGCGGCTTCTCGCTCTTCTTGCTCAGCTTCAGCCTCGGTTCCATGGGCGCAAGGACTGAATTGCACCCCACCATGCCGCTTCTCTCTAGCAGCTTGGCCGCGTAAGCTCCTTGGCTTAGCGAAATCCCGCTCGCGCTCTGCTTCACCTCAATGCCGAGATAGTAGTGAAGCAGGCCGAGGTCGCTCATCTTGAACGCTGCTGCCATCTCCCCCTTGAAACGTTTGATGTCGTCACAGCTGGCGCCGGTGATCACAAGGTCATCGACGTACACACCGACCACCAGTTGTGCCACGCCGTTCTGCCTAACATAGACGGCGTGCTCTGATGGGCACCTCGTGAAGCCGAGCGCCACCAGAGTCTCGTCCAGCTTCGCGTTCCATGCACGCGGCGCTTGATGTAGCCCGTACAGTGCCTTCCGCAGCTTGAGCACCTTGTGCTCCTTACCGCCGACCACGAAACCGGCCGGCTGCTCGACATAGACCTCCTCCTCCAGGTCGCTGTTCAGGAACGCCGATTTGACGTCCATGTGGTGCACCTCCCACCCCTCGTGCGTCGCGAGGGCGATGAGTAGGCGCACCGAGTCGAGCCGTGCCACGGGTGCGAACACCTCATCGTAATCGATGCCGTGGCGCTGCGCGTATCCCTTCACCACGAGGCGGGCCTTGTGCTTGACCACCGCCCCGTGCTCATCGCGCTTCACCTTGAAGACCCATTTCAGGCCAATGGCACGACGACCCGGAGGGAGATCGGCGAGAGACCAAGTCTCATTATCATCGATCGCCGCCATCTCCTCCATCATCGCCGCCCTCCAGCTCGGGCTACGTTCCGCCTCAGCGAAAGAGGCGGGCTCATCTGAGCTCACCATGTGCAGCTCCTCGGCCACCAATGCATGTGGTGCGAAGCCTCGCGAAGTGGCCGGACCGATGATGTTGTCGATCCTTCGGAACCGCAGTGGGGCGTCGTCATCGTGGTCGGCGTCCAGCAGCTCGTCAGCCTCACTTGGAGGTGAGGAGAACTCCACCTCGCCATGTCCAGCGCCTCCGCCGGCATGGGGCGATGCCGGCGGTGTCAACTCGCCTTCCTCGGCCGCAGCTGCAGGAACCTCCTCAGTGCCCTCGGCCACTGGAGGTCCCTGGGTGGAGATGGAGTACTCCACCGTGAACACGTCATCGCCGATCGTCTCGCCACCGACCGCCTTCGAGCCCCAGTCCCACTGGGCTCCTTCGTCGAACACCACGTCGCGTGTCACATGCACGCGCTTCGCGACGGGGTCGTATGCGCGGTACGCCTTGGAGCCGCGCTCGTAGCCGATGAAAATCATCTTGCGGCCAAGATCCTTCAACTTCTTCAAATGTGGCGTCGTGTTCCGGACATAGACGATGCAACCGAACGTCTTTAGGTGGTGCACCGCCGGCTTCTTCCCGTGCCAGGCCTCGAACGGTGTCATGCCGTCCACGCTCTTTGTCGGGCATCGGTTGAGGATGTACATGGCGGTGCTCACCGCCTCGCCCCAAAGCCAACCGGGCAAGCCTTTGGCCTTGAGCATGCTCCTTGCCGTCGACACCACCGTGCCATTCCGGCGTTCGACGACGCCGTTCTGCTGCGGGCTGTACGCAGCAGTGCGCTGGCGGTGGACTCCTTCCGCCGCGCAATACTCTGCGAACTCCGTCGAGTTGAACTCGCCACCGCGGTCAGTACGGAGCGCGCCGAGCTTCAGCTTGGACTCGCCCTCCGCACGAGCTTGGATCTCCTTGTTCGCCTCCGCCGCACGGTCCTTGGACGGGAGCATGGCCACCCACATGAACCGGGTGAGGTCGTCGACGAGCAGCAAGAAATACTTGTTGCCGCTCGGAGTCGCCGGCGTGATCTGTCCACAGAGATCGCCGTGCACCAACTCCAGACGCCGCCGTGCACGGTACTCCGCCTGCGCCGGGAACGAGGTACGCCTCTGTTTGCCGGCCATGCACGCCTCGCACAACTCCGCCACCTGCCCGAGCTCTGGCAGCCCGCGCACAAGCTCCTCCCGAGCCATCTTGCGCAGCGCCGCCATGTTGACATGGCCGAAGCGCTCGTGCCAGCGCCACGCCACCTCATCGCCGCGGCCGCGCACCGCCAGGCAAACTGGCTGTGCTATCTTGATGTGGAGCACATACAGCTGGTTCCCCGCGCGCGTCACCTTGGCCAGTAGTTGACCGCCTGGCTCCCGAATTCGCATCACGCCGGAGTCGATGTCGACCTTGTACCCGACCTCGTCGAGTTGTCCGATGCTCACGATGTTCGTCGTCAGCCGGGGAATGAAGTAGACCCCGGAGAATGATCGAAGCTCACCGTTCTTGCACACGAACGTGACCGTCCCTCGGCCCTCGATCCGCGCCACCGAGTCGTCGCCGAACCGCACCGTGCCGCACACCTCCGTGTCCATGTCCGCGAACGCCGCACGCGACCCGGACATGTGGTTCGTTGCCCCGGTGTCCAAGACCCAAGTCTTGGCATTGCGCTCCTCCTCTTCTCCAAGGTGAGCGAACACTTTCTCCTCGCGCAGCTCGATCTGCGCACCCGGTGGCGCGTTCGCCGCCATAGATCCGCCGCTGCCATGTGCCTGTCCCGCCTCCTGCGGCAACAAGTCAGCATGCGGGGGCGGAGTCGCCGGTGATCTCGTGGGGAACGAGTTCACGAACAGCAGCGAGGCCTCCTCGTCCTCCTGCACGACATGTGGGCTCGCTCCTTCCTGGACCGCGACGGACAGTCACGGGCCCAATGGCCTAGCTTCCCGCAGCGCCGGCATTCATCGCCGGTGGGCTTGTTTGAATTCGATGGCCCGCTCGAGGGACCGCCACGCCCTCGCCCACGTCCACGCCTGCCGCCGCCACCACCGCGACGCGCCGAGCCACTGCTCGCGCCGCCGCCGTAGTCCGCCTCGCGCTTCTTCCGCCGCGCGTCCCACTCCTCCTCCGTGAGGTACAGCTTGCCCTCAGTGCTGTAGTGACACCGGCGCCTCATCGAACGACTCCTCCGCCTCCTTGAGCCGTCCCTGTCAGTTCGGCGACCTTCATCGTCGACACGTCCAGCAGCGTCTTGATGGCGAGCGCGATCTGCTTGAAGCGAGGCGGAAGGCTGCGAAGAATTTTCGCAACGACGTCTGCATCCTTCACTTCGTCACCCAGCGTGGTGAGATGCGCCGCCATTCCTTCCAGGCGGAGCGCAAAGTCCTCGACGGTCTCACCGTCGTTGAACGTGGCGAGATCGAATTTCCGGCGCAGCTGCTGCGCCGTCGACTTCTTCACGCGGTCGTCCCCGACCCTCATGGTCGCGATCGCGTCCCAGGCTTCCTTCGCCGTCTCTTTCTTGGCGAGCGCCGGCACCATCTCCGGTGGCACCGCGCTGCACAAGACATCAAGCGCCATCGCCTCCTCCTGCGCATCGGCGCCGCCGTTCTCGATGACGTTCCACAGCGCCCGCGCCCTGAGTTTCACCTTTATCAAAAGCGCCCAATCGGAGTAATTGGTCTTGGTGAGGACAGGGTAGTTAGTCCCGCCTCCAACCTCACGAATCACCCGCTGGATCACCACGCCCTCGCCGGAGGTGTCGCCCTTGGCGCCGGTCTTGCCGTCCTTCCCGTCGCCAGCCATCGCCTAGGCTCGCAACCTTGCTCTTGATACCACTTGTTGGAACCTCGCCGGAGATACGACGCGCAAGTCGCCGGCGAGATCACCCGGCCACCACACACACACACAACTCACGCGAGACACACAGGAGCACACGGTCTTGTTGTTGCTGCAAAAATGAGGCAGCCTTTCTGGTGCTATTGCATTGCTTAAATAGACTAGTACAAAGGAAAGAAATCAAGGCCATCATAGAAACAGCCGGATACATTCCATAACCACATGATATGGTCATGCGCCTAATTAATCTATTACTATATTAAGCAAAAGCTAAACTAAGCAACCAAGGATTATGCGCAACAATCGACTGCACGTCCGACTGCCGAGACTGCATCAGCGACTGCACGAGCGTCCGACTGCCGAGACTGCACCAGCGACTGCACAAGCGTCCGACTGCCGAGGATCCCGATCCACGTCATGGATGAGTCGCCATGACGCGCAGAGTAACCGACATAGCCGAGTGGTTGCCATGGCCGACTGACGCTATACATCGAATGGTCGCCGCCGAAAGTCGTCTAGTCGTCGGGTCACGAATATATACCGAACTGAAGTCCTAGTTGAACTCGTCGAGTCCTCGGCCTCTATGATCGGCGTTTCCAGGACATGCCAGAAACAGATCACTGATCACGTGAGGCAAACTGAAATGATTAGGAATAAAATAATGTGAAAAACAAAGTGGCAATAAGAAGGAAAGGATTTCCGTGTGTCCATGGAAAGAAACGAGCGAGTCGTCTCCGGGTCGGACTCCGGCATGAACTGATATCGACTTGGACTCAGCATTGTTATTGTAATATGCCGAGTCGTCGACTGGGACTCCGCCATGAATTCACACCAATGTTGTCAAAGAAGAGCATGAATACAAAGTGTTGACGCCCTGATTTGTATTCAACGTCCCCCAATTTTCTGCACCGTTCTTCTTTTCCATATGGCTGTCACCGAGGTTTTGCATTGGATTAAGTTGTGCGAAGTAAACCCCTTTTTGAGCAGTAAACCAGTTCATTTTTTTCGCAACAAGGTGTCTACGTTTGTTCATAATCAATGTGAATAAGAGAAAATGTAAAATTGCCATATTGACCGGTTTCTGTTTTTCCCCTCCTGCATCGGTGTGAATGGTGCGACTTTGAATACTGAATTATTGGCTGCTTTTTATCCCTCCTCCATCGGTGTGAATGGTGTGATATTGAATGTTTAACTTTGTACAGTGAGCGTGGTAGCTTGGATTGCTGACTATGGAGGTGTTCGGCGCATAAGGGTCTAAATTTTAGAGAGGTTTAAACTCTAAATAAGTTATATTAAATAAAGTTTAATTACAAAACTAACTACAGAACTCTGGTCTAATTCGCGAGACGAATCTAATGGGGGTAAGTAAGCCATGATTAGGTGATGGTTACTGTAGCATTGCTGTAACATGACTGTAGTAAAACATAGATTAATTAGGCTTATTAGATTCGTCTCGTAAAGATGTACCCTAAAAAGGTTTTGTCATTAAACTTTATTTAGTATTAGGTTTTATTTGTTTAGAGCCCTCTAAAATTTAATGCTAAAAGCACCGAACGCGCCCTATATGTACCTTACGCATCTGCTGCAACTTTGATTTGGAGCTACGTTCGTGTCCCAGTGTGACTTGCCGTTGAACTGCATAATGTGACACAATAATGAGTCGCGTGCTTTACTCCTCTGTGCTAAGAGGCATAGATTAAAGTGCACTACACAGTTCCTAACGCCTGCAAGTTTGTTTCTGTTTTGACTGCATTTTTCACCATAATTTGCTGAAATAATAAAAAAAGTGTCTTGCGCCTAGTAGCACTCTTATTGGACAAGAAAGTTTGTAACTCAGTTCTTTCAGCATATTGGCACCATCCAAGGTTGGGCAGTAGACAGAACCTGAAGCAGGCAGGTGGGACCATGGTTGAGAATATTTACAAGTAAGGGGAAATTGCGTTTTTACCATCATTCTGAGGGCCAATTGCATTTTTAACCCCGAATCTGCGTTTTTGCGTTTTTACCATCACTTTTTGAATCGAACCTGCCGTTTACCATCAGTCTGACTCCACCGTGAGATCCAAGAATTTACCGATTAAAAGAAAAAAGGAAAAAACGCTGCTGGACCAAAATACCCCCGACTCCAATCTTCCCCATCTCACCTCCACGACACGCTGCCTCTGCTCTGTTTCCTCCACGCGACCAGCCAAAATCAAAACCTAACCCTAGGCGAGGCGGCGGCGGCGGCGGGTGGACGCGGGTCGTCGGCCAGGGACGCGGGCGGCGCGCGGAGCGGAGCTGCGCGGCGCAGCGCGCGGGCGGCGCAGCGCGCGGGCCAGGGACGCGGGCGGCGCGCGGAGCTGCGCGGGCGGCGCAGCGCGCGGTCCAGGGACGCGGGCGGCGCGCGGAGCTGCGCGGGCGGCGCAGCGCGCGGTCCAGGGACGCGGGCGGCGCAGCGCGCGGGCCAGGGACGCGGGCGGCGCAGCGTGCGGGCCAGGGACGCGGGCGGCGCGCGGAGCTGCGCGGGCGGCGCAGCGCGCGGGCCAGGGACGCGGGCGGCGCAGCGTGCGGGCCAGGGACGCGGGCGGCGCAGGCCAGGCAAGGGCGCGCGACGCAGGCCAGGCAAGGGCGCGCGCGACGCCGGCGTTCGCCTTTGGGTGCGACGCTGCTGCACTTGGCATGGAGGTGACTGAATCTGCAGCCGTTGGGTAAGCTTCTTCCTGTGCGAAATTGAATGGATTCATTGCAATGGACAGTGCAATAGTGCGTACACTAAATTGCTGTGATTCTTATTCATATGTAGGGAGAGTGAGATATATTTGAAACTGCATGTTAGAGTTGGGTCATATTTTAGCTTGCCAGATGATGCTCCAAAGAGATATCTGCAGGGTAAAAAATTGCCGCCGCAAAATGTCGCTGTGCATCGCTATGGAATACTGCAGCTAGTTAATTTTGTCGCTGAGCACTACATGTGGGGATCTAAGCAATATATTTCTTTGTGGCGTGCATTGGATAGTCACTCTCTTGACGATCATCCGCTTGAGATTAAAACTGATGAACATCTCTTAGAGTGGTTTCAACAGAACATAGACAAGGGAGTGGTGTATGTGTATGCCCAAATAAATGACTTTGAGGGTCCTTTGCAGTTTTCACCCACAAAACGTAGATGCCACCCTTCATTGAGGAATGAGAGGGAGATACCCACACCCACAATGACATCCACAGATGAGAGTGACAAAACCAAAGCCACAAATGAGAATTCCTCAAATAAGAAAGCCAAAAAGCTGAAAACAAAGAGTGGAGATGATGGTGAGGCTGTAGGAGTTGATGAGGAGGGAATGTACTCTGACACCGAGTCACTTGTTGCATTAAGTGACAGCAGCTATGACACCGATCTAGCTGCATCTTCTGACTCTGATGCCGAATATGATCCTGACATTGAAATAGTTGATGATGATGACTTGGATGACATTCCTCCCTTATCATATGATGTTGATAATCCATGTATTGATGTGGATGCGGTATTCTCAGACACGGATGAGTGCAAGTCAGCGGTGCTTCAATATTGTGTGTTGAATGATCATGCCATTCATACTGTAAACAAAGATCAGCATAGATTTACTGCTAAATGCAAGGCATGGGAAGAGGGCTGCAAGTGGAGGTTCTATGCAGCTACTAGCACCAAGTATATTGGCTGCAAGGTATTTTCAGTTTTGTTTTCTGACTTGTACATTTTTTTGTAAAGTAAGTTCAGATCTAAATGCTAACAAATTATCTCTTTGTTGCAGGTTAAGATCAGCGGACCAAAGCATACTTGTGGCTCTATGAACCATTGTGGCGCCACAATGGCTTCCAATAAATGGGTGGCTGATAGGTCGTTGGAGTTATTGCGGGATGACCCTTCAATGAAACCAAAAGAATCGCGGGCTGAACTGAAGAAGAAATTCAAGTTGGATGTTCCTTATGACAGGGTATTCAGAGGGAAGAATAGAGCACTAGACATATTAAATGGGGCTTGGGATGACAGTTATGATCTGTTACCTACTTATCAGGCTGAGTTGCTCAAAGCTATGCCTGGTAGTATTGTTGAGTTAGACCTCGAAGAGCACAAAGGTGACAAGTGTTTCAGGAGGTTTTTTGTTGCACTCAAACCATGCATTGATGGTTTTCTGGAAGGGTGTAGGCCATACATTGCCATGGACTCTACTCACTTGACTGGAAGGTCAAGAGGGCAGCTAGCATCTGCTGTTGCAATAGATGGACATAATTGGCTATATCCGGTGGCTTTTGGCGTGATTGAGACAGAATCCAAAGAAAGTTGGTCTTGGTTTGTGAAGAACTTAAAGAAAGCAATTGGTACTCCTACAGGTTTGTGAATGACCACTTTTGTTTCAATTTCCTATACTTTCATTTCAGCAGCAATGGAAACTAACATAACTCTCTTTTGTTCCATGTCACATACAGGTTTGGTGCTTAGCACTGATGCGGGCAAAGGAATAGAAGGGGCTGTAGATGAGGTTTATCCAGGAGTAGAGCATAGAGAATGCATGAGACATTTGTGGAAGAACATGAAGAAGAACCACAAAGGACAATTTTTTGCTCAACACATGTGGGCAGCAGCCAAGACTTGCATCATTGAGAAGTACAACTATCACATTGCCATGATAGCGGATAAGAGTCCTGAAGCAATGGATTGGGTTGATCACAATCATCCTTATGCGTGGAGCAGAAGCAAATTTTCAGAACTATCTAAGGTTGATTACATCAACAATAACCTCTCTGAGAGTTTCAATAGCTGGGTGTCAAAGGAGAAGGACAAGCAAATTGTAGACTTGTGTGAGAGGATAAGGCAGATGATCATCATCAAGTTTGATGTAAGAAGAAAGATTGGTGCTAAGATGCATGGAAAAATAATCCCAAAGATTATTCAGGCTCTCAATGCTAGAAGCAAGGAAATAAAGGACCATGAGGTATTACCATGTGGAGCTCTTACAGCTGAAGTATCAGTTTCAGGTTTCAGCCATGCTGTTGACTTGGTGGAAAAGACATGTAGTTGCAGAGCTTGGCAAGTAAGTGGAAAACCATGCAGCCATGCTTTAGCCTTCATTGCAAAGCTCACTAGAGAGATAAATATGGAGGACTTTGTTCATGAATATTACTCAGTTGAGAGGTTTAGAAAGGCATATGCAAGAACTTTCAAGCCAATGACATCAAAACTTCAGTGGCCACGTCTTGATTTGGGCTTCAAAATCAAGAAGCCTAAATTGAGAAGAAAACCTGGGAGGCCAAGGGTAGCTAGGATTAAGGCATCTGATGAAACCACCACTAAGAAGAGGAAATGCACTGAATGTGGTATAAGAGGACATACAGCCAAGTATTGTCAAGGTGGTCTCACAGCTAGCCAAAAGAAGATGAGAGCCTCTCAAGAAAATGAAACAGGGCAGAGCAGCAATGAACCAAATTCTGACCAGCCACCAATGTGAGTGATTTCTTACCCAACACCAATGTGACCAGCCACTAATTTTGCCATTTTAAGCATTGCAGATTTTTGTTGTTTACTAACTCCATTTCTTACTCCATTTCTTATTCATTTCATAAGTGGGGATGCAAATGTTAGTGTTAGTGACATGGGAGAAGCGCCACCAACAGGAAGAGGAAGAGGAAGGGGAAGGGGAAGGGGAAGGGGAAGGGGAAGAGGAAGACAAGGAACGGGAGGGAGGCTAGCTGCATATTTTGGGCTGTGACATGTTGCATCATTTGGTTGTCTTGTAATGGTGCTTTTGTTGGTCGTGGATGATTATGGACATGTAATAGTTAGTCTATCTTAATCTGGACATATGTTGTTCTACGAGTACTATGGATGTGGACATGTGTTATTAGACATGTTATGGATGTGTGGATGTGGACCTATAATATCTATCCTATGTCGTTCTTTGTGAAAATATGTGTTGGGCATGTGTCATTATGGTGAAATGCTGTCAAAATTGTATCAAAGTTTGTGTCAAATTTCTGTCCAAATCTGTCCAAATTTTGTCAAAATTTAAATTTCGTGCAAATAGATCCAAATCTGTCCAAATTTTGTCATATTCTGTTGTATATGAGTTCATGTCAAAAGTGATGGTAAAATCACAAAAGGGCAATTTAGTCTTTTCCTTCACCACTTAACACCGTTAAATGGCTGGTAACAGAGTGATGGTAGAATCTTTGCTCATTTCAAAAAAGTGATGGTAAAAACGCAAAAACGCAGATTCGGGGGTAAAATCACAATGGCGCAATAAAGTGATGGTAGAAACGCAATTGCCCCTACAAGTAAATGTATGATTGGGCTAGTACAGTGCCTACAAATGCTCTACAAATTCAGTCTTGATAAAGTTATCTTTTGTGTATGCACTAACAACCCTCTTGCAATTCATTTTTCCCCTGCCAGTTTCCATGTTGCTACCTATTCAGTCAATCATGACACAGTGATTAACTTATGACAGCTCAAAACATAGTAATGATTGCAAGTTTTATGATAGAAAATATGGCAACATGCAACTAAAGTGTCACCAATACAGTATGTCTTATAGCAGAAAATACAGAAACCAACAGATGCCAAAGCTACAGTATACTCTTCTTAGCCAAAAATACAGAAACCAATAGATGCCAAAGCTACAGTATACTCTTCTTAGCCAATACTTAACTCGAACTTGCCAAGCTTCTATGAAGGTTGGAATGAAAATCCCCCTTCCCACATAGAACAAATAAAAACAATGAAATCCACCCATGCCACAGCGTCATATACTTTAAGTTGCGGCTTCCCTTAGCAGAGTCACATCTCGGTCATGAAGTTTCATCTGTAACCTACAATGCTAGAATATTATAGATCGAACTGCATTGTGGTGCTTGTGCTGCTACAAGAAAAAAAAAATCACCTTCTGACACATCATTACATGGCCTTATTGTAACAACAAAAATGGTAACTGGACCCTTGAGCTATGCATATAATTCAAAAAGGAAAAGTATACTGCAATACGTTTCCCCTGTATTGTGGTGTTCACAATAAACTACAGTAGTGTGTGTGTGTGTGTGTGTGTGTATTTTATGATTCTTCTACCAGCTTGGGATGTGTGTGTGTTTTAATTTGTGTCAATTCGTCTATCCACTATTCATTTGAATTTTTACCTTTGGTAGAATGAAACTCAATAGCATGTGGAGCATTATGCAAGAAATAGGGCCAAACATTTGGTGAAATTTTGCATATTCAAAAAGATTTGGATCCACTTACCACCCACTTTTTTTTCTCACCATCATTTCATTATCCACGGTTGGGATATATCAGAATGGGCTTATCAGTGACCTGCAGTAATGCAACACAGCTAGGCAAGAAAATTGAACAGCAGCCTGCTCTTTGCAGGAAATATTGAAAACAATTTATGCAATGCAACTTGCAATGTCAGCATAACTTAATTCCATGATCAGATAGGACTGAAATTGCTAGACCTAATATCATCAAATCAATCAATGAAATATAAACCAGCAATTTAGTTTGCAAGAAACATATATCTTTATGTAATTAATTGGCATAGAATCTACAATCATCAGCTAAATATAATCTCTGCTCTACCAATTGACCTGCTTGGAGTCACAAGTGTTAAATTAAGTTGTATTGTATAAAATCAATGTGTTTACATACATAAAAAATATAACAAAATTCACCTCAATTGACAGTAAAAGTTTTAGTCTGGTTCTTTAGAATAGAAGCTGACAACAAGCAAAATGCATACTACCTGCAAGCATATTATAGCTAACTAATCATACTCTTAACAAAGCATCAATAGAAGGCCTAAGGCTGCAAATTTGCATGAATAAATTTTTCCAGGACATCAATATGCACCTGATTCAATGAAGAAAGTTTCATCACTGTCATAATTATCTTATGGCGGCACAACTGAACTATTAATAATAAATGTAGTCGCAATACAATTTTTCATCCTAATGCATCCATACATTAGGATAACAACTGAAAGTATATTGTGTGTCAATATGCTTCCTTTCTTGGGATAACAAACTGGAAACTGGTATTCTTATGAACCGTCTATCTACTGTCAAAATACTAATAACCATACAAGAAGAGAAATGCAACCATTTCATTCAAAATAAAGTAAATCTCATCAATATATGAAATCAATATTTTGTGTTTGTGTTGTACTATAGGAAAGTGAGGTCCTAGTTCACCTTCAGCATGCTTTGACAAGATAAATGAATAATGTAATTTAGTCGATTTCACCTCTGTAGGAAACAGAGATGCTATGCCATAAATTTAGAACTGAACATTGGTATTTTCCTTTTTTCAATAAATTTAGAACTTAACAAAGTATAATATATCATAACATCATGAAACAACATACGGCCAGTACACAAAGAAACAACCTAGTATATTTGAGATTCCTGCTATCTATCATATATCAGAACATCACGAAACAATATACCGCCAGGACCCAGGACACAAAAAGTCATCTATCAAGTTAGTACTTTTTCCAAGTTAGTTAGCATTCAGTTTTCATCCTACAAAACAATTAATATTCAGCATGGTGTTAGTTTTCGTGTTGACCTCAGTCAACAACCGACCTAAGGGAGAGGGGGAGGCCTGCCTAACCCAATCCACTCGGTTTGGACCTTAACCCTAAAGCCCACTACTGCCATGATGGGAAGGCAGAAATAAGCCCAATTCGGGCTCGGCCCCGAGTCTACAGTGCCACCTATATAAGGGGAGGTTTCACGCATCCCTAGGGTCGTCCAACGTAACCCTAATCCACCCATCAATCGTTTAGCGGCGCTGGAAGACTTGGAAGCGCGAGTTCCACACCGCCCTGTTCTAGGGCAGTGCCGCTACCGTCCAGAGGGATTTCGTAACCTGAAATCCCTCAAGGAACGCCTACGCTACGTCCCTGAGCGTCATCGAGCACTCAACGTCACCTCTGAACCAGCAGCCATGGACGCCACTTCTGCTGGTAAGCTAATCGATCCCTTTTCCGCATTAGATTAGGTGTACTAGGTTATGATCTAGATCTCGACTACTTGTTCCTGTTATTAGCCCTAAGTATTGTTTTGATCTAGATTATTTAGATCTAACAATTGGTATCAGTAAGCCAGGACTAGTCGAATTAGATCTCCTAGTCATGTAATTCAGTTAAGTTTCTATCGATTAGCACAAGTTTCAGTTAAGTTTTTGTTAGTCAGAGGTGAATTAGTTCAGATTAGTCAGGTTTTATTTCATGTTTAAGCTCTGTTTAGTCTCTGCGCACTCAGTTTTACTTCATGATTTAAGTTTAGTTAGATCTATCTATGCGCAGTGAGTAATTAGTCATGTTTTAGATTAAGACTAGTTCGTGTTTTAGATGTAAATTAAGCAATTAAGCAGTTAGGGTTACGCTATTTAATCTGTTAATCATGCCATGTCACACGAATTTGATGCACACTAAGATAATCTGGGCTCTAGGTTTTGATCACACACCTAAACCTAACCCTAACCCTAACCTAAGTTGCATTAAGATTAAGCCTAAGGGCCCGAGGACTTACCTCGCCGTCGCCGGTCGCCGTGCACTGCGCGCGCGCCGGCGACAACCCCTTCTCCTTCCCGGTCGCCGTTGAGCTCGTTGCCTTGGGCGCGAGCTCACCGTGCATCAGATCCGGGCCGCGCGGCACTCAGACATCGCCGCGCGGGCTCTCCGGCACGCGCACGGCCCTCCGGGTCGTCGTCGTCGTTGCCGCTCCCTCTCGCCGCCGTGCGCCTCCATGCGCCGGTGTGCCGCTGCTTCAGATCCACGCCACCGACGCCGTAAGGGCGCCACGGTGGAGGGACTCGACGGGGCCGCGCGCGTTGATTCGCACGTGTGCGCCGGCGAGCCTCTCCCCGCGGCGCCATGGCGGCCGGCCGGCGCGGGGCGGCGCGCTCACGCGTGTCTGCAGCGGCGAGCGAGAGTGGGGGAGCGAGTGAGAAGAGAGGGAGAAAGTGAGCACAGTGATGTGTTAGGGTTTCGTCCGGCCTTTTTATGCCGAGTTCGAATCACCCTGGCCGTCCGATCCGCTCCCCCTTGATCTGACGGTGTCTCGACCTGGCCGTGATTGGGCTGGGCGGGATGCCTCGCGCGGGCGCGCGCGCGGCGGGCCGAATTCGCGGCCCGCTCGCTGGTTTTCGGGCCTCCGCCCCGCCAGCCCTTAAGCCGGCCTGCCAGCCCCGCGCCGCGCCAATCTTCGTGCGCGCGCGCATGCGCGTTAAGCTGGGCCGGGCCGCGCGAAAATCTGAGCTGGGCTGTGAATTCAAATTTGCGGCCTGCGCGCGCATTTTAATGATTTAATCATTTCTGTTAAGCTTTCAGCCTTATATTTAAGTAATTTAGCACTTTTAATTTTTTGTTTAAGTTAAGTTTTCAGTAAGTAAATATTATATGTTGGTGTTTTACGTTAAATTAAGTTTAAATCCACCAATATACTTTGACATGCCTCTATTTAAATGGATCCACCGTGAAATTTATTTAGAGTAAACTTGTGATTATTTCTGACCACCGTTGATTGATCATGAGTATTTTAAGATGAATTTCGTATGTTTTCCCCACCGGTGATGCAAATTGAAATTTATTTGTGTGATTTTAATCAGACCACCGTAGGGTTTTAATCATGCACTTAATTTTGCATTTCATTGTATATCATTACTAAGCTAAGTTTCTCTTATTTTCAGTGATGAATGTCAATGCTGCTGCTTCCGTCCTTAGCAACATTGAGAACCTCAACGGAGCAAACTTCCCGGACTGGAAGAGCAAGGTCACGACATGCTTGGCATGGAATGATCTGGATGCCGCACTAAGGGAGGAGAAGCCCGCTGCTCCTGCTGCTGGTGAAGCTGCTACTCCTGCTTATGAGAAGTGGGAGAAGTCCAACCGTATGGCTCTCATGGTCATGACTGGCACCATCAGCCCTGGCATTAAGGGTGCACTCCCCACTAAGAATTCAGAGGGACATGACTACACTGCCAAGGAGTTCCTCGCTAAGGTTGAGGAAAATTTTAAGAGCTCCTCTAAGACTTATGCTAGCACTCTCATCATGAAGCTAGTCTCCTCTCAGTACACTGGCACGTCTGGCATAAGGGAGCACATCTTGAATATGTGTGACATGGCTCATAGGCTTAAGGAGATGAAGATGGAGATCTCTGACGGTTTCCTCGTTCATTTCATCATGACGTCCTTGCCATCTACCTTCAACGCTTTCAAGATCAACTACAACACCAACAAGTCCGTTTGGACCATCAGTGAATTAATCAGCTATTGTGTTGAGGAAGAAGAGCGTATCAAAACTGAGAAGATGAAGGATGTTGTGAACATGGTTGGCAACCTTAGTCTCAACTCCACACCTAAGAACCAGCATGAGGCTAGCAGCAGCAAGCAAGGCCAGAAGGGTGGTAAGATGTTGTGCTCCTTCTGTGACTCTCCTAAGAACCTTCAGAAAGCCTGTTCAGTCTTTAAGGAATGGTTGAAGCAACAAGGTAATTTTAAGTTTGATGTTGTTTCTTTCATTGATGAGTTATTCTTAACAGATTTTTCCCCTAATACTTGGTGGATTGACTCAGGTGCCACCGTGCACATTTCTAATTCATTTCAGGCATTCCGTTCAATCCGAACTATAAGAAGGGGGGAGCGAAGCCTAAGAGTGGCTGATGGGACGGCCGTTGAAGTTGAAGGCGTTGGAAGCTTCGACTTAGAGTTGCCAGGAGGCTTCCAGCTTCGTTTAGATGATGTCCTTTATGTTCCTAGTTTAAAGAGAAATTTGATTTCTGTATCAGCTTTAGATGATTCTGGACATGTGTGTGAGTTTGGCAACAATCAATGTGTGATCAAGTTTAATGAGATTAGTGTTGGTCTTGCTAGTCGGCAAGGCATGCTTTATATGCTCTCTCTTAATGATTCTGTGATGAATGTTACTACACATAAGCGTAAGCGTGATAATGAGACCTCTTCGCAATTGTGGCATTGTCGCCTTGGCCACATTTCGAGGGGGAGAATTGAGCGTCTCATTAAGGACGAAATAATAGAGAAATTAGACTTCTCCAATTTAGAGCAGTGCATCGACTGCATTAAAGGAAAATATGCTAAGACAATTAAGAAATGAGCTACTAGGAGTACGGGCGTATTAGAAATAATTCACACAGATATCTGTGGCCCTCTCTCGGTGACTTCGGTAGATGGCTATGATTCTTTTATCACCTTTACCGATGATTATTCTCGCTATGGACATATCTACCCCATAAGAAAGCGTTCAGATGCGCTAGAAATATTTAAGATATATAGACAGGAAGTTGAGAAACAGCATAACACCTCCATTAAGATTGTGCGGTCAGACAGGGGTGGAGAATACTACGGGAAACATGCTGAATATGGTCAAATTAAGGGACCGTTCGCTAAGTATTTAGAAGAAAATGGCATTAAGGCACAATACTCCATGCTTGGAGAACCACATCAAAATGGAGTGGCTGAGCGGCGTAACCGCACATTAATGGACATGGTAAGAAGCATGCTCAGTCATTCTAGTCTACCTGTCGAACTATGGTTAGAGGCATTAAAGACGGCTGCCCACATACTTAATCGGGTTCCATCTAAGTCAGTTCCCAAAACATCTTTTGAGCTGTGGAATGGAAAGAAACCGTCACTTAATTATTTAAAAGTGTGGGGCTGTCCCGCTGAGGCTAAGCTATTTGATCCTCAGCATAAGAAATTAGACTCTAAGACAGTGAGTTGTCACTTTATCGGATACCCTGATAAGTCTAAGGGATACCGTTTCTACTGTCCTGGTTGCTTCACTAAGTTTGTTGAAACCAGACAGGCCGTGTTTCTTGAAAACTCGGAAATTGGTGGTAATTACCCGAAGAGGGATATAAGTTTAGAAGAACTGCGGGTCAATCTTCCTGATCCGGATTATCAAACACCTGTGTTTCAGTTCGTACCGCCAGTTATTCCTCAGATAAGCAGCACAGTGGTGCCCACTGTCACTCAGGCGCCAGTAGTTCTGGCGCCAGAGATGCAGGCGCCAGAAGTTGTGGTCCTGGCGCCAGACGTTAGGCACGAGGCGCCAGCAGCAGAGGTACAGGCGCAAGAAGTGCCATTAGCAGAACCTCAACCGGTCCCTGAACCTGTTGTGATTGAACAATTAAGAACTGAGGATCTATATGATGTCGGTAAGATTAACGACCCTGCCAACTTTAAGGAGGGAATTCAGAGTGAGAATTCCACTAAATGGATTGAAGCCATGGAAGAAGAGCTGAAGTCTATGAGTTCTAATCAAGTATGGGACTTAGTAGAAATTCCCGATGGAGTCAAACCAGTGGGCTGTAAATGGGTCTACAAGACCAAACGTGATTCTAAAGGGAAAGTCGAAAGGTTCAAAGCAAGACTTATGGCTAAAAGGTTTACACAGAAGGAGGGGATCGATTACAACGAGACCTTCTCTCCTGTGTCTTCCAAAGACTCTCTTAGGATTATCATGGCAATTGTGGCTCATTTTGATATGGAGCTACACCAGATAGATGTTAAGACTGCGTTCCTAAATGGAAACTTAGATGAGACCATTTATATGGTTCAGCCGGAAGGTTTTACCATTCAGGGTAAAGAGCATATGGGATGCAGATTAAGGAAGTTCATTTATGGCCTTAAGCAGGCGGCCAGAATGTGGAACTTTAAGTTTGATGAAGTAATTAAGAGATTTGGATTTAAGAATAATGATGTGGATCCTTGTATCTATATCAAATCCAATGGTGGAAAGCTAATAATCCTAGTGTTGTATGTTGATGACATACTATTAGCCTGCAACGATAAGAATATGTTACATGAGACTAAGAACTTTTTGTCATCTCATTTTGACATGAAGGATCTAGGTGAAGCCTCGTATGTACTTGGCATTGAGATACACCGAGATAGAGCCAAATGAATGCTAGGGTTATCTCAGAAAGCATATATTGAGAAAATGCTTAAGAGGTATAAGATGGATAAGTGTAATACATCCCCTGTCCCATTTCAAAAGGGCGATAAGCTTTATAAAGGTCAGTGCCCTAAGAATGGTTTAGAAAAGAAAAGAATGGAGAACGTTCCCTATGCATCAGCTGTTGGAAGCTTGATGTATGCGCAAGTTTGTACGCGTCCAGACTTGGCATTTGCAACCGGAGTTTTTGGTCGATATTAGTCTAACCCAGGATGGGTTCATTGGGTGGCTGTTAAGAAGGCATTAAGATATTGCCAAGGCACTAAGGATTACATGCTCACATACAAGAGGACAAACGACCTTCAGGTCGAATGTTACACGGATGCCGACTTCGCTGGTGATAAGGATGAATTGAAATCCACTTCTGGATATGTTTTCACGCTAGCGGGGGGAGCGATTTCATGGAGGAGTGCTAAGCAGTCAGTAACAGCTGGATCTACGATGCAAGCTGAATTCGTGTCATGTTACCATGCCTCGGGACAGGCAATGTGGCTTAAGAATTTTATTCCGGGATTAAAGATTGTTGATAGTATCTCGAGACCTATCACAATGCATTGCGACAATCAAGCCGCAGTTTTCTTTTACGGTAATGAAAAGATAAGTAGTGCTTCTAGGCACATCGACCTTAAGTATCTTATCGTGAAAGAAAGGAACCGGGACCGCATAATTAAGATTGAGCATATTGATATTGAGTTAAATATAGCGGATCCGCTTACCAAAGGTCTACCACCACACCTTTTTGAGAGACATGTCATTTATATGGGTCTCGTAGATAGCTTTGATAAGGTCCTGGTTTAAGGGCCGTTAATCTTCCCCAAATAAGAGTAAGAGTCCTGACAAAGTTTTCTAGTGGAGGCTATGGGTAATGTTGTCCCAGTGTGACGTGGTCCGCTGATGACACATTGGTCTGGTGCTCGCTGGTTTACTGAGGAGGGATTAAGATTAAGTTAAGAGTAAGTTTAAGTTTAAGTTGTTGACCATTCGGTCAAGGGGGAGAATGTTAGTTTTCGTGTTGACCTCAGTCAACAACCGACCTAAGGGAGAGGGGGAGGCCTGCCTAACCCAATCCACTCGGTTTGGGCCTTAACCCTAAAGCCCACTACTGCCATGATCGGAAGGCAGAAATAAGCCCAATTCGGGTTCGGCCCCGAGTCTACAGTGCCACCTATATAAGGGGAGGTTTCACGCATCCCTAGGGTCGTCCAACGTAACCCTAATCCACCCACCGATCGTTTAGCGGCGCTGGAAGACTTGGAAGCGCGTGTTCCACACCGCCCTGTTCTAGGGCAGTGCCGCTACCGTCCAGAGGGATTTCGTAACCTGAGCGTCATCGAGCACTCAACGTCACCTCTGAACCAGCAGCCATGAACGCCACTTCTGCTGGTAAGCTAATCGATCCCTTTTCCGCATTAGATTAGGTGTACTAGGTTATGATCTAGATCTCGACTACTTGTTCCTGTTATTAGCCCTAAGTATTGTTTTGATCTAGATTATTTAGATCTAACACATGGTACCAACTAATATTCAGCCCCTTGAACTGAAATGGTATGGATGGTAATCACCACCGCCCGTGCCGACCCGAAGGAAGCGACCATCAGTGACCCGCGCCGCGACCGCCGATGTTGCGCTTTGAACGTGAGTGCACGGCCGGCGTCGAGGCGTCGACGAACACCTTGTCGACGCCCTCCCCGCTGCAGATGGCGACGAGCTCCTAGACGGGGACGTGCACGCTGGGAGGAAGAGGCGGCGGCGACGCCACTGTCTTGCTTCTGCGGCCTGTCGTCGTCGGTGATGAACCACTGCACGGAGCCGGAGATGAGGGAGCGGCGCAGGCAGAGGCGGCCCCGGAGTAGGCGTGCGGCCCCCGCCGCGGCGAGGAGGGTGAGGTGGTGGTCATCGCCGCCGCCGCGGAAGGAAGGTGAGAAGGAGGGCGAGGACGAGGAGCAAGTGGCGGGGATGAGGAGGGCGTTGCCGGGGTGGAGGAGGCGGAGCGGGGACTTAAGTATTGGACGGTGGTAAAAGAAAGAGAGGATGTGAAAACGAAGGACGACCGGACACTTTTCCAACGTCGGTTGCCAAAGATGCGGCTGTTGACTGGCAACGAAGAACGACCAGTTTGAAAACGAAGGAAGACCGGGCACTTTTCCACGTCGGTGGCCAAAGATGCGGCTGTTGACTGGCAACGAAGAACGACCGGTGTGAAAACGAAAGAAGACCAGGCACTTTTCCAACGTCGGTGGCGAAAGGCGGTGGCGACTGTTGATTGGCTATTTTGCATTTTCTCTTCTTCACATTGATTAGGAACAAACATAGGGATCTAAACGCATAAAAATTGAATGGATTTACTGTAGCACAGAAGTTTTTCATCACATAAACAGATCCAACAAAAACTCAGGGGTTTGACTGCAAAAAAATCTGGACACGTGTCGACACCGTGACGGCCGGATGCGTTGAAATGGACGGTCCAGAAATAGCGATGACGTGGCTCGACGTATGGGGCGCGATTGCGGTGCAACATTTCTGTTCTTTGATGTGAAGTGAAGGACACCGTGCCTAGGAGGGAATCACTGCTCGACCCCAGCCGACTTGAATGGTGATGTGCATCGGTCTCGGTGGCATTTGCTGAAGTAGTCAATAGGTGAGCACCATTTTTTCATGATATAGCAGCCTCTCATGAGAGCTGAGCTGAGACCCTGAGGAAGTGACGAGAGATTTCTTATGCAGAACATCGCTTATGGCGGCACCAACAATCAAGTTTCTGAACCTTACCTTGCTGATCTTCCACATCCTACTCCTTTCCCATGGAACCTCCGGTGACGACATTGTGTCGAGCACGCTCGACAGCGGGAACAGCATCACCGATGGTGAGAAGCTGGTCTCGGCCGGTGCCTCATTCACCCTGGGTTTCTTCTCCCCTGCCGGTGTACCACAAACCAAGAGATACCTCGGGATCTGGTTCACCGCGTCTGGTACGGACGCTGTCTGCTGGGTGGCCAACCGTGACACCCCACTCAACAATACTTCCGGGGTGCTGGTGATGAGCGCCGGCGGGAGCCTTCGCCTTCTCGATGGCTCTGGGCAGACTGCCTGGTCCTCATCAAATACGACGGAGGCCTCCTCTGCTTCTTGGGTTTTGGAGCTGCTTGACTCCGGCAATCTGGTCGTGCGCGAGAAGATCAAGAGCAGCGGCGGCCGCACCCTGTGGCAGTCGTTCGACCACCCGTCCAACACTATGCTCGCCGGCATGAAGTTCGGCAGGAACCTGAAGACTGGTGCGGAGTGGTCCCTGACGTCGTGGCGCGCGAAGAACGACCCGGCGACGGGGGACTACCGTCGGGTCATGGACACGAAGGGCCTGCCGGACATCGTCACCTGGCACGGCGACGCCAAGAAGTACCGCGCGGGTCCGTGGAACGGGCGCTGGTTCAGCGGCGTCCCGGACATGGCGTCAGACTTCAAGCTGTTTTCCGTTCAGATGGTGGACGGCCCCGACGAGGTCACGTACGTCCTCAACGCCACTTCCAGCGCGTTCTCCACCCGCATCATGCTGGACGAGGCCGGCGTGGTACAGGTGCTGGTGCGGTATGCGACATCACGAGTGTGGAAGCCATATCCATGGTTGCCTCGCGACGTTTGCGACGAGTACGCGTCGTGCGGTGCGTTCGGGCTGTGCAGCGTCGCCGCCTCGTCGTCCACGCCGTCTTGCAGCTGCGTCGAGGGGTTCAACCCCGTGAACCCCTCGCAGTGGTCCGGGCCGTCCGGCGGGTGCCGGAGGGACGTGCAGCTCAAGTGCGGCAACGCGACGGAGACGACGGACCGGTTCATGGTTGTGCGCGGCGTGAAGCTCCCCGACACGGACAACGCGACGGTGGACAGGAACGCGACGGTGGAGCAGTGCAGGCAGAGGTGCCTCGCCAACTGCTCATGCGTGGCCTATGCCCCTGCCGACATCCGAGGAGACGGTGGCGGCAGTGGCTGCGTCATGTGGAAGGATAACATCGTTGATGTCCGGTACGTAGAAAATGGTCAGGATCTCTATGCGAAGTTGGCAAAGTCTGATTCAGGTAAAAACTGCTCCGGTTACTGCTATGTATCTGAGTCCAGTTTCTGTTCTGAGGCAACATTCATCGTTTTATCTGCTATGATTCAGATTTCCTATAATACACACATTTCTGCAGATACAAGGAAGTGGACGACTGTGGCAAAAATTATGCTTCCTGTGTTGGCGTCTGTGCTAGTCCTCACGACCGCTGGCGTGTTCCTTGTTTGGGTCTGCAGGCTTAGAGGTACAGTCACACACAGTTCGCCACAAAGGATGATTAGGTGCAATGTTTCTGTACAAGTTTTAATAACGAATGGTATTGCTTTTCCTGTCAGGCAAACGTCGCAGCAAGGACATTTTGACGAAAGCGATCCTAGGATACTCGCGTGCGCCAGACGGACTTGGTGATGATAATATAGAGCTACCGTTTGTCAGCTTTGGAGACGTCGCAGCTGCAACGAACAATTTTTCTGAGGACAATATGCTCGGGCAAGGTGGCTTCGGGAAGGTTTACAAGGTTAGAGAAAAAAAACTTTCAGGCAAAAATATGAGAATTATTTATGGCAATGCTTGTTCAGTTTGAGAATGGGGACCTCATGCAGGGTACGCTGGGACAGAGCATAGAGGTTGCAATCAAAAGGCTCGGTCAGGGTTCCGGACAAGGTGTAGAGGAATTCAGAAATGAAGTTATGCTGATTGCAAAATTGCAGCACAGAAACCTCGTCAGACTTCTTGGTTGCTGCATCCATGGAGAGGAGAAGTTGCTGATTTACGAATACTTACCAAACAAAAGCTTGGATTTCTTTATTTTTGGTATGTTTGAATTTATTCCAAAAAGAAAACATCTGACATACTAGTTACCTCTGGAATTGCTTACAAGTTACAGACTTACAGTGTCATTATTTTCAGATGCTGGATGCAAATATCTCCTTGATTGGCCAACACGTTTCAAGATAATCAAAGGAATATCTAGAGGACTTCTTTACCTCCACCAGGATTCAAGATTGACTATTGTACACCGGGATCTCAAACCAAGCAACATTCTGTTGGATGCCAATATGAGCCCTAAGATATCTGATTTCGGTATGGCAAGAATCTTTGGTGGAAACCAACAAGAAGCAACTACCAATCGAGTTGTTGGGACATAGTGAGTGATCATTTCCGTAATGTTGAAATGAATTTCTTTTTTATATACTTATCCAAATTGTTTGCGTCTCTTTTGAGCAGTGGTTACATGCCTCCTGAATATGCAATGGATGGCGCCTTTTCAGTCAAGTCAGATACGTACAGCTTAGGTGTCATAGTCTTGGAGGTTATAAGTGGTTTGAAGATTACTCTAAGTCACTGCAAGGGCTTCCCTAACCTACTTGCTTATGTAAGCACAACAGTATGCTTTAACTTTTCATAATTCAAACAAAAAGCTTTATTAAGTTTCTGATTCCCTATGACATTTCATTCCACTGGTTCAGGCATGGAGCTTATGGATAGATGGCAAGGCGATGGATCTAGTGGACTCATCCCTAGCTACGAGTTGTTCCCCGACCGAAGCTTTACGATGTATCCAGATAGGACTCCTATGTGTACAAGACAATCCAAATTACAGGCCGCTCATGTCATCAGTGGTGACCATGCTCGAGAACGAGTCTACACCACTTTCAGTCCCAAAACAACCTGTGTATTTCTCATACATGGGAAACCAGGGAACAATAGGAGAAAATACAAGTAGCTCTTCGAATGGATTGACCGTCACAACATTGTTGGAGGGACGGTAGAGGGTTTAGCTTATGTATCTGTTTGTATGTAAGTTTTTAAGACAGATTAGAAACACTACGCGGTAATATTTTCATGCTTTTTTTTTATGCCGGTGGAGAGACCAGCAAGTTATAATGTTTATATACATAAAAAAGTATCAGCTATGTGCAATACATGCCTTGTTGATGCAAATGGTAACCTTCTGTAGTTGCCATCAGACCTTGGAATGTGAGCAAGACATTCACAATTTGAAATATATGAGTCAAACCATTTGAATACAATAGCCAATATTTCGAAAAATTTTAAAATGTTCGATCTTACAAAAGGTTAAATATGGATGAAAATATTTAATTAAACTTACCTGTATTCATAAG
This sequence comes from Eragrostis curvula, assembly GCA_007726485.1. NCBI lineage: Eukaryota > Viridiplantae > Streptophyta > Magnoliopsida > Poales > Poaceae > Eragrostis > Eragrostis curvula. Next base: position 32,590 of record RWGY01000122.1, on the reverse strand, counting down.
CTGCAGCCTTTTCTAATGACAATTGACAAGCTACAACGGCCGGGGATGTAGAACCCTCTCTCTCTCTCTCTCTCTCTCTCTCTCTCTCTCTCTCCCTCTCCCTCCCTCCCCCCCCCCCCCCCCCCCGTCCCCTCCCCCCTCTCTCTGCGATTAGGGATCTTGAACCTTGTTGGTGTGCTGTTGAATGCTGATACGAAGCACCCCAAAGAAGTGCTACTGCATTGGTGAAAAGGGTTGTCCCCCCTCTTCGTCTGACCTTTTCCCTTGGTGCTGTCTATCGGGCACCCGGGCATTTCCCGGGTGCCCACCACCCGATTTTGCAGTCGTTGGATCAGGAGAGCCGTTGATCCAACGGCTCTGATCCAACGGCTGTCTAGTTTCTTCAACCTCCAGCCCGACGCCGCCCCACGCGCCGCCGCCGGACAATCGCCCTCCGGCCACCTCCCACCCTGCCGTCGTCGTCCACGCCCCCGCCCTTCCCTGGCCCAATCGCCATCTCCCGCCGCCCGCTCCGGCGGCGTCCCCGCCACCACCGCCAGGCCGGCCTGCCTCCCCCTTCTTCTAGGTCCGACAGCCACCGGTGAGGCCCCCAACCCCTAACCCTAACCTCGCCGGAGATGAAGAAGAAGCCGGATTTGGTAGTGGAAGGGGGAGAAGGAGAGAAGAGAAAATTCGGGTGGCAGCCTCCCCTCAAATGCCCGGGTGGCTTATAGCAATCCCCTTTCCCTTTGCTATAAGAAAAAAAAAAGCTGACCTTTCCCCGTGTCAAAAAAAAAGAAAGAAAGAAGACCTCCCACCAAGCGGGAAAACCAAAATCCAAACCCCACATCTGAAATCCGCGCAGCGCAACGGTTGCCAATCCCCACCGCCGCTCCCCTCTCACGCCGTCTCCCCGACAGCGGCGGCCGCCGACCGGCGATGGAGCGGATACACGTCGCGGTGCGCTCACGGCCGCTCTCCGCGGAGGACGCTAGGAACACCCCGTGGCGGATCTCCGGCAACTCCATCGCTCTCACCACGCAGCCGTCCACCCGCTTCGAATTCGGTGAGCAATCTCCGCCCTTCCTCCTCTCAAATCAGCTTGCCGCCGATTTGCTTGAGACGGCGCGTTTGCTGAGAGTTTGCTCTGGGTCCTCCTAGACAGGATCTTCGGCGAGGAGTGCCGCACCTCCGAGGTGTATGAGGCCCGAACCAAGCACATCGTCGACTCCGTGGTGCGAGGATTTAACGGTACTTCACTCCCTCTGTGTCCTGTGGTTTCTATTTCCATTCCCAGGCGAACTAGGCGGTATAAATTGCATTTTCGAATTATGTATGGTCTTATGGATCGCCCTTGATGTTCTATGTTGATTAGGTGTTCTATCGCAGACTGTAGGAATATAGCTAATGCCCAGAAAAATGGTTATGAACTATTAGCCTTGTTGCAACCTGTAGCTTAGCCTTCATTTTGTAGGTGTTATGGTTGTTTGTTCAATAAGGCCAAATCATGTCATGCAGGACACGTATTGTAATGCAAAGCCAAGACTCAAGACATTCGTAACATCCTCATTTGATTTTAGGTTTCTAACAACTATTTCAAGCTCATATCTTTTTTGTTAAATTTCAGCATAACTTGATATTCTAAAAAAATTCAGCGTAACATATAGTATGTCTGTCCTGTCAACAGCCCATATTCTCTCCAGCTAAAATAATTGAAGTTGGTTCTGGGCTTCTAGTTGTCTCTAGTCACTATATCTTTGGAATCATGGAACACCACTATGCTTTTTGGCATTTTTGTTCTTGCTGTGTTAAGCATGTTCAAGGCTGTTTTAAACTAGCTGGGTCCAATTGTATTTCCGAATTAGTCACAGTTGTGCAGTGTACACCCATCTTTATTTTCGTTGAGTGGGTGTTTGTTGCAGATTCTAGCTTGTAGCTAATTAGTAATGTCCTGTCGCAGTGGTATCTAAAATGGATAAATTAGTAAATTAAATGAGGAGTTGCAAGCAGCTTGTCTTAACCATTTTTAGGCTATGGTAGTTTAGGTTGAGCCATGTTGAGTTGAGCATGACATCTTTTTCTGTGATGCATGTGCAACGACTTTTATGGGAACCGGTAATCACACACACCATTTTAAGTAGAAATTTGGATTGTCCCCCTTTTTAAGTCAGGATCACCTCGTCATTGTAGGTTTTTCAGCTTACAATGTACTTACCTTAAGGCCAGTCTCAATGGGCCTTTCATCAACATTAAATAAGGTGCCACATCAACAAAATAGATGACATGGCACATCAATTAAGATGAAAGAGGAGAAGTTCCTTTCATTCTAATGAAAGGAAGTTGGCACGGTTTCATATATATGAAAGCTTATTGAAAGACCCATTGAGAGCAAAAACTTTCATCCTAACATATTTTGACCAATCTCAATGCAAAAATTTAATATTATACTTTGCTTATGAAACCGTGAGATGAAATTGTGCATTGAGAGAGACCATTTCATTTATCATGTGAAAACTCTAAATCTGATGTGGCACCTTTGAAAAGTGTGAAATGAAAGTATCCACTGAGACTGGCCTAATAGCAACCCAGATTTCCTCTAGCTGGGTTTTGTTCTGGCCTTCTAGGTTTCTAGCAGTCACTAGTGATTATATCTGAAAACCGAAGAGTTACCAACTAGAAGGGAATTTGTGTGACTGAGTAACGAGTTGGGGATTCGATGAGGCTTAGATGGAGGAGGTAGAATTGTATCGGAGAACAAGTAAGAGTACATAACTATGTGCTTGACCTCTCTTTTGTGCTCAATGGCATTTGTCCCCAGTACGATGTGAACCTCAGCTAAGCGCCACACACATACTTTTGCTATTAAAACTACTCTGGTCCAAATAGACAAATGCTAGGCTATCTGGTGCCCTTCCCTCCCAGGCCGGGTCACATTCTTAGCTTTGAATTCTTCCTTGGTACAATGGTCTTGCTCTACATCTGGTACATCAGAACTTACTACGCGCTTTAACTTTTTTAGTCACTGCAGCGTTCAGCATACCCAAGGCTGTCTAACTGTACAATTCTGTTTCTCTTTTTCGTTCAACAAATCTGATCTTTCTTCAGAGATAAGACTTTGTTTTTGTTATATCTCCGCTTGTTCTTGTTTATTTTATCCACTGTGTTTGTTCACATATTAGCACTGTTGGATGAATCAGACAAATTAATTGGGTATCTGTCCGTTGATTTGAAAGTTTCTTTTTATAGAGTAAATTTCATAATCTACAACTATTTGCACCATAGTAGCACAAAACTACGACTTTTATGTTTAGTTTCAGAAATGTACAACTATTTGCACCCCCTGTAATGCAAAACTATGACTCTTTGACCTGGAATGTGTGGCTGACAGGTAGGGGCAGGTCAGAAAATCGTATTTTCTGTTATATAGGTGCAAATAATCATAATTTTCTGAAATTGGACTAAAAAGACGTAGTTTGTGTTACTCAGGTGCAAATACTCGTAGTTTTCTGAAATTTGCTGTTTTTTATATGATAGGGACTGTTTTTGCATATGGGCAAACAAGCAGTGGTAAGACATACACAATGAGGGGATCTGCTAATGAGCAAGGAATCATTCCTCTTGCAGTTTATGGTTTGTTCCAACATATTCAAGAGGTACCTCTTTTTTTTAGTGTCCAATGGCAATTCTTTATTCTGCTTATCATGCGTTGATTACTTTACGCCATATTGTTGTTTTACGCTATGAGAAATATACCAAAATGATATACGTGTGTGTCTGGAATTCTTATCGATGTCTACTGATTACATAAGAGTTTGGTTCTACCTCAACCTGTTCGTGTCATGTACTGTGTAGAACATTACAGATGTGACTGTTCCTAGTACTCTGGCTTGACTTATTTGATATATTTAACATTTGCGTAGTTTTTGTACCATATTTCTCAATGAGTGGGTCACCACCATGGCACCTTTTTTTTATCTTTTTTATTATCTGTTGTGTTATTTCTGGCCTGACTTTGGTTGTATTGTAGAATGTGGATAGAGAATTCCTTCTCCGCATGTCTTACATGGAAATTTATAATGAAGAGATTAATGACCTTCTGGTTCCAGAGCATCGAAAGTTGCAGATTCATGAGAGCCCTGAAGTAAGCACTCTACCTTTTAATATCAAACCTGCCACCAATACAAATTTTGAATATCTGTTCTGCATGCTTACTTTTCATCTACGTTTATTTGAAGAGAGGGATATATGTTGCTGGTTTAAGAGAAGAGATTGTTACCTGCCCAGAACAAGTCATGAGTTTAATGTCATTTGGAGAATGTAAGCTTTCTTAAATGCTTGCTTGCTCAGTTAAATTATGACCCATTCTTCAAAATTATATGCTGGCTAAACTGCAGCTCACCGTCATATTGGGGAGACTAACATGAATATTTACAGCAGCCGCTCTCATACTATTTTCCGCATGGTATGCATGTATTTCTTCTGTATTATATTATGTACAAATGGCACCACAATCTTGATTCTTATGCCACTGAATACCCAGGTAATTGAGAGTAGGGAAAAAGTTGACGACAATGAACCTGGAGATTCCTGTGATGCTGTTCGAGTATCTGTTCTGGTACATGCAATTTTCCACTCTTTATTTGTACTCTCTCCAGTAATCTATTGTTAGGTGATTTGGAGTATATGCAGTCTAACTCAAACTTTTAAAACTTGGTTATTAGTACCTTTATGAACATGCAGATTGGGTCTGGTATCTGTAGATTGATGTTGCACATTACTCCCTATGTTGTTGTTGACTATTTGATGTCTTGGACTTGTGCACATGTAAATAAGAAAGCCATAAAATGGGCACATGTCTCTAAGAAGTTTATGTCTGAAATTAAATTATTTTATTTTCTGAATGATTAATCATGAAGGAGATTGTGACTTGTCAAATGCTGCATGACTAAATATGATGTAGCTGGGAAGATGTAGCTATGTCTATCCTTGAACCAGTGTAACATCAATACAAACACAGGCTTACCCAAAACTAAAATATCAAAGGCTGTTTTCAACAGATCCTGTTTAGCTTATTTGTGATCATGGGGTACTTGTTTCACTTCTGACTTGTATTTTTTTTTTCATTTTTGCGCCATTTATATGAGAATATTCCACATTTCAGAACCTTGTGGACTTAGCTGGCTCAGAACGTGCTGCCAAAACTGGTGCAGAGGGTGTGAGGCTTAAGGAGGGTTCTCACATTAACAAAAGTCTCATGACTCTTGGTACGGTCATAAAAAAACTTAGTGAGGGCGTAGAGGGTCAAGGGTGAGTCATTTTTCTATTTTTGTTGTTCTATTTTTTGGTACATCTGCTTTAATAATGGATTTTATCATCAGCGGACATGTTCCATACCGTGATAGCAAACTTACAAGGATATTGCAACCTGCTCTGGGCGGAAATGCTAACACAGCTATCATTTGTAATATAACACTTGCACAGGTATGCTATATTTCATCTGCCATTGATCATGTTCTTGTGTTGTTTGAACAATGGAACTAGAAACAATATTGTGATCTTTCCTGCAAATCTGGACATGAAGTGTGGATTACTCAACACACCTCATTTATTGTATGTTTAAACATGATCTATTGGTTTTGTTTACTGGATGCTCCTGTGTTGTAAAAGTTAAATTGAAGATGCCATCACCCATTTTATGAACGAGACATATTACACAACGAATCAAGTATAAATTTATTATCAGGTAAAAGTAGACATTATAGCGTCAATGACTAACACTTTATCAATGTTCTTGTAAACTATTTGTTTTGTACTTTCTAGATTCACGCAGACGAGACAAAAAGCAGCTTACAATTTGCTAGCAGAGCACTGCGAGTTACAAACTGTGCATGTGTTAATGAGGTATTAACATGTTACCAAAGCCAATTATATTACAATTTCTGTGCATAAATTCTTACATTGTATATATTGCAGATTATGACTGATGCCGCATTATTAAAACGCCAAAAGAAAGAAATCGAAGAACTTCGAGCAAAACTTCGGGTATGTTTCAGAAATGTCGTAATTTCAAATCTGTACAGCTTGAACATACAAATCTTATACTCGTTCCGGCCTTAGGCATCTCAAAGTGAACATTGGGAGGAAGAAATTCTGAATTTGCGGAACACGTTGCTACAGGTTGCTTTCTGAAGAATCCTTTTTCATTCATGACTATGCACTTGTGGTCCACCAAGTAACCTGATTATTGTTTGTAGAGCGAACTGGAAAAGGAGAGAATCGCCTTAGAGTTGGAGGAGGAAAAGAAAGCCAAAGAGCAGCGTGACAGACGCTTGATTGAGCAAGCGAAAAAGATTGAAAATCTTAGCTCATTGGTTTTAAATTCAGACAGAGATGACAGAAACACCTCTTTTACTAAGGTAAGTTAACACACAATATTTCTCTACTAGGGAGTGTCATAGAGTGTATATGAGCTTGATGGTTTGCTCACTGGTCTACAATATTTGTTCCTAAGTCTAGTTGCAGATAGATTGAAGCAGAATACTTTCATATGAGTCGCTACAAAACTGCTTCTTTTACATAGACGACTAAAGAATGTACATCTTCATTTAACCTAAATGCTTTCACTTTCCTTTCTTGAACAGAACAAAAGAAGGGTAACATGGTGTCCTGGGCCATTCACAAGGCAATCTGGTGTCGAGGTATCATGATTGTTTTCAATGTTTCACTTCATTTCTTTGTGTGTTTATGCAGATTGTTGTATTCATGTCATATTCATGTTCATATATTTTCTTTCATATTTAAATCATTGGGGAGCTATTCACCTTGAAGATGTCTGGTTGTATTAATAATATCTCTAAACAACATGCAGAGTTTAGAAGCTGTCCAGGAAGGCCCTACAAGCAGCATAGTTAGGCATGGGCGTAATATGGGAATGCCACCACGTTTTGAAGAGCTACTTCAGGGAAACCATGAGAACAACAGTGAGCCTTGTGTCGACGCTTGCTCATCTGGTGACTTATCAAAAGACGACGAAGATGCTTCCCTTCTTGACTCACATGCTTTTGTGCTTGTTACAAGCCGAAGAAGACCAAATAAAATTGTAATATATTTATCCCTTTACATTTAATAAATCCCTCGTGCTTGATTTTTGTTTGTTTTTTAACATCTACATTTTTCATTGGTCATGCATTTTCTGGATGCTGAAATATATGATCTTGCCAGAAGAAATCAGATCAGGAGCAACCTAATGGGTCAGTTGATGAAGTAACGGTACCCCACGATCCTAATGATGGAAATGGTGCTGTGCTAAGTCAGGAAAGCACTGTGCCTTCTGTAGCTAATGGTTTGTCTTCTCGAGAGGCTGAAGCAATTCTTGTCATTAAACAACTTCAAGATCAGGTGCTAATCTTCTCTCCTGTTACCACCAATTCTAAAATTAAGTTATGTTAATGTTGTGAATATTCCATGCAGATCAAGGTGTTGGAGCTAGAGAAGAGTTCTATTCAGAGTAATTTGGATGAGGTTCTTGAATTGGCTACCCAGCAGAAGGCTTCATTCAGTGAGAAGTATGAAGAGGTGAATTATATTAGAATCTGGCAATTAAAGTTCAAACTTGCAACATATTATGCCTACTTGGAGACTATATTTACACATGCAATTTAATTTTGTTATCATGTCATTTGCATACTCTGTCATATTTGCTCAGTGCTCAAGATAATTCATAGTTCACATCCTTATCCATGTACTTGAATTTGCCATTCTGGCACTGCAGACTTGAAAGCTGTTAGCTGTTTATTGTTCCCATATCTAATTATATGTCATAGGATCTTCAGTATATGCAAGCCTTTTTTTTGTTAAATTCTCTTTATATATTTACCCCCCAATAACTCGATGTATATTGGAGTGGTACCCCCCAGTGTTCTTGCTTCATTTGCTTGATCTGCCATTAGCTTTACATGTCCTTTCATTGTTTGCTTGTAGAATCTGTGGATCTTGTTTTAGGTATTTGCGGTATTCCACTTCTACAGTAGGGTCTACTCTTGTGTTTTCTATACAACAATACTCTGGTCCCTTACAATCCTAACAAATGACCTTCATTCTTTTGCCACAATTTTACGAAAGTTGTAGTGAAATTCGTTCTTTATCCTGCAACTGTGCTGACTATATGCGTTGTTTTCAGCTTCAGCTGAATGCTGTGGCTGCACAAGAACAATTGAAAGTTGCTAATGAAAAGCTTTCCACACTATCGGCAACTGAAAAATCTAAACAGGTACTTTCTTATTCTCTGTTGCCTGCTTCCTCCATTTGTAATACACCGTATCATTGCGATTTCAGTTTGTTTCCAGATCCATTTTGTTATCATAGACTTATTAATATGGCTGGATTCATGAATAGTACATTATGCGATTTCCAGGAAGTTGAACACGATTTCCTTAGCAGTGTGTTGATGGAGGCTCAAGAAATAAATGTGGAGATGGATCAATCAAGATGCTCAGTTGACCGTGCTCTTTTTTTGGTTGATGAACTCGGTCAAAATCTCTCATCCATGGCACAAGGAATTCATGTATGATTTCTCCCATTTTGAATACTTGATTAATCATGCCCTTTTGTTAACTAAACTATCTTATTTGAAATTTAGCTTTGAGTGCCAACAGGCATTATAATCCGTTAACTGTGCTTTCCAGGAAGTGAAGCAGTCTGCCCGTGAAGATATGACACGGCTCAGTTCTGTAACTAAGGATTATGAGAAATTGTCGACCTGTTTGATGGACAAGATCTGCAAACTTGAATCAGAGAAGGTATATTCAAATTCTTTCATTTCATAAGGGACTTAAGTTCCAAGAATTATTGTTTGTTAACAATCCTTTGATTTGAGTGCAGAAACTTCTGAACAAACAGTCCCAAGATCAACAAAGTGAAATTGATAGGCTGAAGTTCAGTCTGGAAAGCTGTGAGAAGACCATAGATGTCTGTGACTAAGCTCTCATAAATGGTTAAATTTCCTAACTTAATATTTGTGCTCTAATTATGTCGGTTTTATTCAGGAGTGTACTCTCCTCCATGAAATGGAGAAGGATAGCATTCTCTCGGGATTCCTAGCTCTCCAGAAGGAAGTTGAGACCTTGTCATCATCTGCTTTGATGAAAGAAAAAGAATCTATCAGAAAGGAACTTGAGAAAACAAAAACAAAATTAAGAGAGACCGAGAACAAGCTCAAGACCACCATTCAGGAGAAAATTAAACTTCAGGTTATCAACTTGCTCTCTCATTGCTGTAAATTCTACTGCGATTTAAAATTCTGTTCTTTCTGATGTACCATCAGTACATGTTCTTTTCTTCCAGAGTGAAAAGGCAGAAGGCCTCAAAGCAATAAAGAAATTGGAAAGCCAGAGGACTTTTCTTGAACGTGATTTAAAGAAACGTGATTCACACACTGTTGACAAAAGACATGAAATGAATTCAGAGCTTGCTGGATTTTTCAATCAAGCTGTCCAGATGGAGGTCATGATCTCCCTATTCATATTCCGTATTCTTTGCACATACCTCGTCTTCAGGGATTTGTCATTTGTAACTACAGGCCTGCAGTTACACTTTCATGAATTGCTACAGCTACTTTAATGAGTAAATGTTAAGATCCATAGCTTTCCAAAAGAACTTATAAATCTCCTTTTTCATTTAACCATCAATGTCACTATAGCTGAAATGTCTTACTGATGCTGCTAAAGATTATTGTAATCACTGAGTTTTCTGTTATAGACTAGACAACCACAAACTGAACGTATGCTCCATTTCTATTACATTAAACAGTATGTTTTAGACTGCAGCATTTTTTGAGGTCAGACCTTCCAATGTGGACTGAAATCATCATTACTGGTCTATTGGCCAATTATTTCCTAATTTTCTGAATTCTGATAATTCCTAACTTTTGTCCCTTGTAATCATGCCATAAATTTTCCTGAATGTCCTACAAGCAAAAGTGCATGCTGCAACTGATTTCAAAGACTTTCCGATGTAATCATGTAGCTATTGCTTAGAGAATAAAGTGGATCATTCATTAACAACTCAATATTAATATAAAATGAAAAAAAACATTACATTCTTCCCTATGTATATTTATCTTCTCTTTTAATGAAACCCCATATCTCTTTTGCTTTGTGTCATAAGGACATACCACAATTCACTCAGTAAGAAAACATGCAGTATGTCATATTTCTTAAGGCGTGACAACTTGAAATCCAATTGTCCTTATCCATTATGGTTATTAATGTATAACTTATCATTAGATTCTGGAACTTACAATCGCTTTATGACCTTGCATCTCATTTCTGGTTTTATATGCAGGAGGACTATCAAAAGCTTGAGATGCATGCTGTTGATATGAAAGCTGAAATTTCTTCATTAGAAGAGGCTCTCAGTATTTCAATTGCTGAAAAGGATGAAGCTTTATCTAAAGTAGAGATTCTGACATTGGAATTAGAAGAATATGTAAATAAGTTAAATTTAGCAGAATCTGAGAGGGATTCCTTGAGTGAGAAGATCGCAGTCTTGGTATACAATCAAATCCAAATATCGTTTCTCAGAGTTATTCCTGTGCATTATTTTTTTTCTACTCGATATTCTCTCCATGAAATTACCTTTTGTGACGCAGACAAAAATTCATGTGCATCTGAATCTACCATTAAAAGATTGGAGGCTGCTCTTGACTCCGTATCAAGGGAAAAAGAAGACATGGGAATGGTATAGCGCTATATCTGTATCCATCAAGTTTTGTGAAATTTACTTATGTTTTTTGTCATGCACTGCAGCAACTTACTGATGCCCTTCTGGACATGGAGTCTAAAATATCCATGTGGACAGCAAGGGAGAAGGAATATGCAGAAGCTAATCTGAGATTGAGTAACTGCAATGATGAGCTAACTAAGGTACATTCGATAGAGTTACCATATTTTTTGTGTCCATTTTGCAATTGGCGTGTCTAACAGGTCCGTTTTGCATGTGGTACTAATCAGATGGCCCAGAGGGGCGCTGAGTTTAACAAATTTTTCATGAATACTGATATTTAAGGAGCTTTGGGTTGAATATAGTTTGTCGTTCCTTCTTTTTTAATGAACAGAAGGGGCAAAGCCCCTATTGATTATATATTTTATAAATTTGATCATAATTGAATATAGTTCAACGTTCTTTTCACTGATGATCCAAGGAACTTCTGTATTCGTAATATGTTATAACTGTATTCCACTACTAGGTGAGGCAAGAGCTGGTGAACTGCAAAAAACAGTGCAAAACGCTGGAGGGCAGATTGATTCTTTCCATGGAGAATGACATGAATGAGAAAGCGATAAAATGCTGGTTAATCTTCTCTCCAAACCTTTTCCACCAAGGCTCTACATGTCTCCATTTGTGCTTTGGCGTTAATGGATTGAAAGAATAACATGATATGCTATAACATGCACATGGGTTATTTTTAATTTTTTGTGCCGTAATTTTTTTCCTAAGGCTAGCAAGGATTCTCAATTTTAAAAATAAACCCTCTTAATGAGATGTATTTTCAAAATATAAGAACAGATTTGAAGTATGGTGTTGTTGAAGTGAATAAGTGAATTACATACCTTCTCCCATTGGCTTAGGCTTTTTGGTTCATCTGGTTAGTGCGTTCACTCTAATATGGTATCACGGCCAGTGGTCTTGGGTTCAAATCCTGGTAGAGGCTTTATTTGTGCCTGCGTCCCTTTATTTCCACGTTTGCGCCTTCATCTCTGGCTGCACGTGAGTGGGGGTGTTGAAGTGTATAAGTGAATTGCCTACCTTCTCCCATCGGTTTAAGTTTTTGGGTTCATCTGGTTAGTGTGTTCACTCTAATAGGTGTAACAGAACTGTACATTTTTATTGATGTGTTGAGAATGTTACAAATATGAAGGCTGTATTGAATTGAACAAATGATGGATTAGAATGAGGGCAAATGTGTCATATATATACACTACAGGAGGCAAACCCCAGGACTAGCAGATTACATTTATACCCTTAATAGAGAATACGTGAAAGTTCTAAAAAATATTTACACAGTATACACGTTTGGGCCATTAAAATAAATTTAAAATAACGGGCCTCGTAGAAAACATAAATGTGTTATTTTTGCTTCAGGCTTGATTATTGTGCTTATTGATAATATAGAAATGCCCCTTGCAGTAGTGAGGCTGGTAAAGGATCAGATCAACTGTTGGAGAAAGGAAGAACCATTGATGATCCTGTACATGAAAATGTAAATCTTTAATCTCATTCATTTTATACCTCTCTTTGAGAATTCAAAGTTTCTGAACAGAAAGAAACCCATGATGTAATATATGTATTACATTATATTGCCATGACTCAATGCAAATACTTCTGTGAAAACCTCACTAGAGCAGATATTTTGTTTTGACGTTGATATTTCCCAGTGAGCAACACTTGTTTACTGTTTCTTGCTATGGCTGTGTGTTGACTCCAATTTGAACAGGAACTTCACAAGCAACTATTGACGGTTATGGAAGAGCGCAATAATTTACTTTCTGAGACAAAAGAAATGAGGTTAATCATCAATGAACTAGAAGTTTTAAAGGAGAACTGTAACATAAAGGCAAGTTTAGATAATTCTTTTACTAATAAATATTGATTATCTCATTGAAACTAAGTTTGTATTTGCTGTCCTTGTTATGCAGTTAGGACATGCCAAAACTACAATAGATGAGTTGAGCTCCAGAATTTCTGGTATGGAAGTCAAAATGAAAAATGTAAGCATTCAGAAGTCGTTGCCTATTGTTTCTTTGAGTTTTCATATTTTCTTCACATAATACAAAGGATGAATAGCCCCAAAATAGCTTGTAGCCAGCAATCCTTAGTGGACTGGTGCGAGTTGTATTATAGGTCGTTTTAGGATAACTTTTCCGTTTTGGAACCTTGTATATGCTTGATTAACATCAGAAAGCTTCTAGGTTCCTGTAAGAGTTGAACTCATGCCTAGTTCAATCTTTTCTGTTCCCGGCGATTAGAGCAGTTCAATGTTTTTGTTCCTTGTGATTGGAGGGAGTACTTTCTAGCTGGTGCTGCTATTCGTGCACAGAATAACTAGTATGTTCCTCACAAAAGAAGAATTACCTTTGTAGTATGATGGTTGCTTTTCATGAAGAAAAGTTTCTTTTTTAATTGCCTACTGAACGTACTATGAAACGATTAAGAAAAAACAACTTTTCAGACATGAACCATCTTGTCACTTTGTATAGCGATGTATGCTCAAAACCTAAATAAACTGTACTGGCATGCAAGTATATTTCAGCACATCTTCCATACCATTTGATACGTCCAGCCTGATGTTCTGAATACTTATGAAGATATTGATCGGTTGAAAAAAATTGACTCCATCTGTCCCAAAACATCACATCTTAATCAGACTTTCTCACTATGTCATGTCAGTTAATTTAAGTTTTCGAACGAATCATAGTTAACTGCAACGGAACTTTGCTGTTTCAGCAACTGGTTGATGACTTGGAAATAAATATCACATAACATGATTTTGGTTATAGGATGCTATGTCTAATAACAAGGAGAAGACAAAACTTCGCATGCGAATTCTAAAGCTGGAACCAGAACTTGATGCGCATCGCGGACTGCTCAGAGAAGCGGTGAATGAGAACAGGATCATGGATGCCAAGTACCAAGAAGCATCCACCAAGCTGAAGAAGGACCTTTCCTACTACTGCCACGAAGTTCTGAGGTTGAGGGAGCAGCTTCACCAATCATAGGGCACATTAAGCTGAGATTGTAAACCCGTGACATTATCTTCTGCTCGGTTCACGGTATTGTGAATCCGTGACATTGTCGTCTGCACGGCTCACGGTATTGCCTTAATACCGTTCAACTCTCCCAGCCTTTGTGCCTGCCTATGCATTGTTTCAGTAAGGCTGCCAAGTGAATTATTTTGAAGGCCTGCACTTAACGAGGCACTGATGGATGGTAGCTATCAATTGTTGTTTGGTTTTTGTCGGTAGAAGGTACGAGTCAAATATCCAAAGTGAATCAGGCTGGTTGGGTGTTCTTGGAGGTATGACTTGAAAGCTGGACGGGAATCAGGTTTCTGTCTTGACCCATCTTCATCAGCGATGATGGAACTGTACTCCCCAGCCGTCCGTTACCTTCTTAAACCATAGGCTAGTTGATAGTCCTAGCAATTAATCTATAGTGTGTTTTATTAGTTGTATTACAGTATTAGGCTAAAAGTTGTAGCTGTATCCGCACACTGAATAGATGCTTATTGTATTATTGGACACATACTGTGTTTGTTGTAGCTCCATTCGGTGTATATATACCATATGTGCTATAGTCTATCTCCCTGAACTTAACTTGATTGGTACTCGAATTTCTATGGTTTCTTTTGTTACCCTGAGATTTGTAGTGTTCTACTAAGTAGGGATCAGATATTTTGGTTCCTTGAATCTGATATGTATATATTTTTTGAGATAACATCATAGGATGCAAATTTTGTTCTGAAGGAACAGACACAGAGCATATGTTTTCTCATCAAATATGATTGCAGTGCACATTCATTCATCAGTAGTATATCCTGGAACTGAACAATGGGCCTACACAACAAGAAGAATGCGGCAGGGAAGCAGGCCGCCAGTGCCTGCTCTCTCACGCTTGGTCACCGTGCTTATCCAATCACCTCTCCTCGATGTTCTGAAGAAGAGGGCAGCAGGTTGAGAGAGCTGCCGGGCCGTCGGCATCCGCGAGCGTGGGCGGACGGTGATCATTCGCGCAATCACGCATGCTCGGTGCTCGCTTGGACCCTGAGCATATTTTCAGCGGTGAACAGTGCGCAATCATGGCCGAGCACGCGAGGAGGATGGAGCGAGGCCGTCCAGGACGCGGCCAAGATCGAGCCGGCGACGACGGCTCCGGTGGAAAGACCGCGCGTACGTACGAGAAAGGGAAGATCCGGCGCAGATCCTGCACGGTTTAGCTGGGGTTGACACGGGGGCCCCGGAAGCAGCATCCTGCCGGGCCCGCGTGTCTGTCTGTAACCGGTGTACCCTGTTCGCACGTGACATTGC
Organism: Eragrostis curvula; assembly: GCA_007726485.1. NCBI lineage: Eukaryota > Viridiplantae > Streptophyta > Magnoliopsida > Poales > Poaceae > Eragrostis > Eragrostis curvula. The sequence goes on along the minus strand of RWGY01000122.1, from coordinate 17,528 downwards.
TGCTGCTCATCCGTAGGTAGGCTCCCAAGCGAAAAGAGAAAGGCGAATGGAGCCGGTACAGTACTCGACAGCTAATCACGGACTGGGGGTAAGCGATGATGGTTCGCGCGAGATTCCACGACGGTGACCGTGAAGCCGGTGCAACGCATGATGGCGCATGATGCGAGCCGGCCGGCAGAAGGCCGAGCTGCAGGAGCCTCGTCTGATGATGAAATCGCGCTGCGGACCGGCGAGCATCTACACGTACCCCAGGCTAAGGTAAGAAATGATTGCCGGAGCGCCGGCCGATCCTGGTCCCGTTGGACCGTCACTTTCCCGAGGCAAGACCAAATCAAGTAGTAGTAGTAGGTCGTGTGCTGATCGATGCGACGACGGATCGGTGTGGGACGGACTTTGGTTGTTGCCTGTCTGCCGTCCAGTCCCAAAAGGCAGCTCTGATCCTGATCCTGTGACGTGGCCGTTCCGTGCAACAGCAAAGCTCCAAACGCTAATGTACGTAGTTACGCTGATATGCATGCATGCGCGTAGCGGCCACGTCGTGATATTGGCTCCGTCCTGAGTACTCCAGCTAATGCGGAACAGGGAAAAGAAAGCCGTCGCCGGCGCGGCGCGGCGTGGCCACGGCACACGTGTGAGCACAGCGGCGATGGAGGACGGGGTCACCTCCCACCCACCACCGCGTCCGGCCGGCCGGAGGACCCCCATGCGTCTTTTCCAGCAAGCCGTGGTGCCCGACACGGACAGCCCCAACGATGCCCGCCACTCGTGTGGGGGAGCAGGGTAGCCGGTAGGCAATGTGGTTTGTTCAGCAGTCGCGCTTTTTCCCTTCACTGTGTGAATGATCAGGCTGGATTGGAGTACGGAGAACCCGAAAGCAGCCACATTGCTACAGAACGGGATCTGCATTCCTACAACGGACTCATTGGGATCGAGCTGAGTGCATTCCTTTTTTTTTTTTTTTGACGGCCCGGATTGATACGTGTAAACGTTACTAAAACGCCTGCTAGAACAGAGGCACCTTTAGATAACAAGCAAGATTCTAAAACGCCTGCAAGAACAGAGCCAGCTTGGATAAACAGCAGAAAAGATCAGCTGCCGACGTTCTGCTGGGGTGTCCTCCGCGACACGCAGCTCTGCACATCCATTCCGAGCCTAGATTCTAGACAGGGGCTGGCGTGTAGCCAGGCGAGGCGGTGAGGTCCCTCCCCGGCCGTGCGGGCTGCGAGGATCAACCGTCCCATCGTCGTCGTCCATGCGCGACAGTCTCCGCCGAGCCCGCGCAAACGACCACAGCACATCCTAACCTAACAGCGTCGGCTTCCGCTTGTCTCCACTGTAAGCTCCAACCGGCTGGCGTGTCCGGCGTGTGCAAGCCGATGGAGCTTGCTTTAGGGTAGCATCTAGCTGGGGGTACATTGATCCGTGGGCGAAGTAGCCTTTTTACAGGTTGATTGTGCCGAGCTAGGAGAGGTCGCTGTCCGTCTGCATTATGATTGAGGTGCTTGCTTCCCTGTGGTTAGTCGCCATGTTTGAGACAGAGCAAACCTTCCGATAGCTTGCGGCTGGCCTGATGTGCCGCTTGAAGATTCGGCTAGGCAGGGGAGGGAGAGAAGATGGAGCAGCGGGTTCACTGACACGCGCTACTACATGATCATGATGCCTCTTAATTGTTTCATTAAGCATGAACTTATGAAAACCTAAGACATGTTGTTTTTTTCCAATTTTGAGAGAAATGTTTTACTTATTTATTTTGACGGAAACATGCGCGACTGCACAACGAAACCTCTTTGGGCCCACGGACGGGCCTCCTGAGCGTGAAGCCCAAAGGCCAGCCATGCACCGCCAGCGCTCCTCCGGACTCGAGCAACAAGTCCACACGAACGCACTGGCACTGGCACGGACTCACTGATGACCATCAGCCACGGCACGGCACGCCTCGGCAGGCAGACTGGCCACCACGTTACATGCACGCAACGACTCGAGCTCGTGACCGGACGAGCTGTAAACGGCAAAGTTTTCGCCTGCGGGGAAGCGAGTGGCAGACGTCGGAGACAGGACGCGGAGCACGGGCGGAGCGCGCGCACCAGACAGGCCGGGCTGTGATCTCATCTCAGCTCATCCCAGAGCCGATGGATCCGTCCTTGCGTGCGCGCGTCGCCCACCCCACGCGACGCGACGCGGCCACGCTTCCGCGCCGCAGAGACCGGCGCAAGCCAGAGCCAGAGCCCCGATCCGACCGACCGGCCATTTATGGCCTGGCGTCCACGCGAAGCAAACCCAACCCCAAATCCACTCGCCTGCCTGGTCTGCTTCCCAAGGCAGAGAGGCGCGTCGTCGTCTGCGTTCCAGCGAATCCGAGGATGAGGAGACAGCCCAGAACTCGCTCGCGCGTGCGTGCCACCGCCGCGTCGCGCCTAGCCTGCCTGCCACCGTGGTGTTTTCTCGTTGGACGACGACGGGGCAGTAGCCAGGATGAGAAGATTCTCTCCACCGATCCTCATCGTTGGCAACGCATGCATCGCGCGCGCTGATTAATCTGCTGTTGATTACCGCAGCGTCCGTCTCGTACGGAAATCTCGCTCTGCCCGACCATCTCGGCAAGTGCTGCGACCGGATCAGTACTCTGATCAAGTGATCAGGGAGGACCGACCCGGCATGCCAGCTCCATCCATGCAAGGACGCGATCGATCAAGCGAACACGAGCCTCGCTCTCTGGAGCTGTTGTTCGTGTCCTTGGTTGACATGGCAGGCCTGCACGGATCAAAAATGTCCACGCGGGAGGAGGGAGATCATTGGGCGACGGGTACAGTTGCCACGTGCGCCTGTAGGGTTCCGGTCGGCCCTGGGCCGTTGCCGTCGGACAAGGGTTGATACGGATGCTCGCGTTGACTTGGGGCGCGTTCGTTGTACCCTTCTAAACTTTAGCTTTAAAGAAAATTTTATTATTTAATAATATTAAATAAAGTTTAATGACAAAACCCTTTTACAGATGGGTACATCTTTACGAGACGAATCTAATGAGCCTAATTAATCTATGTTTTGCTACAGTGATGCTACAGTAAATATCGTCTAATCATGCCTTAACTACCCTCATTAAATTCGTCTCGCGATTTAGAGGGGGGTTCTGCAGTTAGTTTTATAATTAAACTTTATTTAAGACAAGATTTTTTTTGTTTAGACTCCTCTAAATTTTAGATTCTAAAACGCCGAACACGCTCTTGGTGTGCGGCATGGGATGTGTGCCGTCCAGTCAGCTGGTCTAGCTGGTCCGGGGCGAGCGCGCGCACGTTGGAGTGTGCAAGGGGCCGACGGGTGTGTTCTGTCTCTGGGGCCGGCTCTCCGTGTGTCCTTACTCCTTTTTTTAGGCTTCCACATAAATTAAGGTACAACGATTTTAACCGCCAATAAAAAACAATTTAAAATTATGAATTATGAAGTAGTACTCCTTTCGTCTTTAAATTGTTGCCACCATTGACTTTTTAAACTACACGTTTGATCGTTTATTTTATTTTAAATATTTGCTCTAATATGTAAAATTATAAGTTATGTTTAAAATTTCTATAGCGATAAAACAATTCAGAACAAATGTATGCTTTTTTAAAAAAAATAAAATAAATGAGACGAGTGATTAAACGTAACTAAAAAAGTCAACGATGATGTCAATTTAAAAACGGAGAGAATGCTTTTGTAGCAGTACTTTTACATTATGGCCAATGTAATATAAATTATATTAATGGTCCGAATTATAGGTCTTTCTCGGAGGTGACATTGGATCAAATCACCGCTTACAATTTGAAATGGACCAGTATTTTTGCACCTTTTTGAATTGTGTTATTATCTCAAGAGTTATTGTGTAATGTTTGACCGACAAAGTGTTTTTTTCTTGGCAATGTTTCAGATACCCGCTTCAGTATCTTTAGAGTGACCCAAATACGTACCTTTTGAATAGAGCTAGCCAAAACAATCTGAAAATTGGTCATCTCTCGTGGTGCCTGCTAGATCAAGTTTATACGCAAAGACCCCAAAGTTTCCCACTCTTCCCATATAATGGGATCGGACTAACTTGTGAATGTAGGTCAGATTCATATAGTCATACTACGAGTTGCCAAAAACCATGTGATCGTGGTCGGTGAGAGCTAACCGTGGTGCCTAACCGCTTAGTAGTTTAACTAGTCAAAGGCAAAATCGTGCTACATATACATACACTAAATCTGACTTCCATTTCCCTCCGAAGCCTACGTGATTCGCGGTGAATAATATGCTCGAGATCTTGCACAGGAGAGGACCGGCCGTCTGCCGGTGAAATGCATCTCGCAACATGCTTTGTCGAGGTCATGTCGCTTTAACCGACTGCTGGCTCGACTTGCCGATTGCAACTAGTCCGTATCTTTTTATTTTTCTCCCTTCCTGAACTGAGTCTGGTCTGAATTCGTACCACTAGCTAGGATCTTCTGAGTACTAATCAAGCTAAATATTACTAGTAACAAAAGTTCGTACGTACACTTGCTTGTGGCTAAACTAATCATGGCAGTGTCAACTTGTAGCTTGATGATTGATCTAGATTGCTAATCAACGTGTCATCAGAAAATGGTGGTCCTGACATGCAGCCTACAAAAAGAATCTGAGGGTTGTGCTTTCAGTTTTTAGGATGGTTATTAACATCTACTCCCTTTTTTTTCCTGGCCGACGATGATCGACAACATATATGCAACCTTTTTCCTATCAGATGGAGAGAGGCATGTTACCTAAGCATTGTACCTTTGGTTGCGGCAACAGTGAGACGTTACCTTTCTGATAAGCTAGTACAGTAATCATTACCAGTTAATGATTAGCATCTTCATTAAATCCTTGACAGGCCACTTTGGCCTATCGCCGGCCGGGTCCTCGCACTGGAATCATCTGCTGATGCAGACGTGGAAACGGAGAAATTAATGGAGGGCTGGACCAGTTGTTACTTGCACCAGTGACCAAGCTGGTTTGTACGTAGAACTTTTACCGATCAAGGGGGCGTTCGGTGTCACATTTAGACCCCTCTAAAGTTTAACTCTAAAGAGAATTTTATTATTTAATAGTATTAAATAAAGTCTAATGATAAAACTTTTTTACAGATGGGTACATCGAGACGAATCTAATGAGCCTAATTAATCTATGTTTTGCTACAGTGATGCTGCAGTAAATATCGTCTAATCATGCTTTAACTACCCTTATTAAATTCGTCTCGCGATTTAGAGGGAGGTTCTGCAGTTAGTTTTGTAATTAAACTTTATTTAAGACAAGATTTTTTTTGTTTAAACCCCTCTAAATTTTAAGCTCTAAAACACCGAACGCACCTCAATTAATGTTTTCATTAAGACTAGACATGAACGGCCGGACAGACCACACCGACACGCACATGAGTCTTTCTTACGTAGCTCATGACATGCATGTTTTACAACTGAAAGCATGCGCGGTTGCCTTAGGCTAGTCTCAATAGGGTCTTTCATTTACATTAAATTTTATGTTATGTGTGCATTTTTTGCTGATTTGATAAGTGAGTTATGATGAGAGAGATAAGAAACTTTCATATTTTGTAAAAGGTCTTTCATCCAAATGAAAGGAAGCTGGCTCCCTTTCCTAAAACTAGTCTCGAAAAAAGAGCAATGAAAGACCCTATTGAGACTGGCCTTAGGATGGTCGCTAGAATTAAATTAAAACAATGTTACTGCTGTGGCGTCAATTCAACTAAAATGATGATTCTACACCAATAAAAGAGGGCGGTTCCCAAACTTAATAAAAGTCATGGTGCATCAATATAATTTTTGCAGAAACTTTAGAGATTTGTACACACACCGTTAGTTAGGGCATGCACCGATGCATGCACGCACGCTCTCATGCTCCCATGTTACACCGCACCAACCAAATTAAACCCCATGCATGCATATGCGCGCAGCGCTAGAAATTATCCCTCTCTTCATTCAGACTCAGATACCTCGATCTGAGCTAGAGTATCGGCATCTAATCGTACCTTTTGGCAAAGCCGGTCCCGGCGCAGATTTGTTTAGCGGCAAAGCTCGCCGCCCCCGTCGTTTGACCAAGATTCTTCCCGCTAAACTAATTACCCGCCCCGAACCGGCCGGCGATCTGACGCATGCAGGCGTGCCCGGCAGACGCGTGCGCGCTTAGCGGATGATGCGTGGATCATGGACGCGTGATCCTCTCACACCGTCGTCGCCAACCACATTGATCGTGGCGACGCGCGAAATCATAGAAAACCGGAGGAAAACACAGTGATCCGCGTGGTTCTTAGCCTGGACGAACGCATGGCCGCGGCAATTGGCTGATAATCTAGCGAGAGAGCACGCGGCTGCTTTTGCCGCGTCGGCTCGACGACGAAAGGGATGGCCGAGCGCAGAAAGGTGGCGAGCGAGCGAGGAAGTATAGTGTGAGGTGCCGATCGATCGAGGTCGTAGCCGGCGATCAGCAGGATACATGCATGCATATATATTTTATTTTTCGCAGATCATGCTGCCTTTTCTGCTAATAATCTTTCGGCTGGTTAATTTATTCTTATGTCATGTTTCTCCCTGTCTTCTCAATGCCCATCCTTGAACTTGACGTGCGCTCTGCATTGGGGCTTCTCGATCAAGCTAATTAAGCAACTTTTGGCTGGCAAAATTATGCATGAAGGCGAGTGAAACCCCAAGGTGAAATGTATCTGGCGTTGATCAATTAATCTGCACGATATATGCTCTAGCTAGGTACAAAGACTAGCTAATAAAGCCTTTTGCTAGCGGATGATGGGGTGAATTCTAGAATATTACAATGCTTTGATCTAATGTAAAGGTAAGGTTCAAAGAGATCTACATAAAATGCCTTTTGCGTGCCCTCAAAATTTTTATTTGTCATCCAAGGCAGGAAAAAGGTTAGAGGCTCTGACTCCACAACACATGATCAACAAAGTTTATTTTAAATAAAGATATTTTTTTTCCTCCAGGCATGCATGGCACAGTCTTTGGAGTATAAAAGGCCTAAATAAAAAACTGTGGTCTTACTGCGAACCTGCGAGTGCATTGATCCACTCTCGTCTCTGGTTTCTATCTTGTGGACCAGTATATGGTATATACACGTGCATGATGGGAACTTCAGACCCGAGTTTGAGGAAATGCTTGACATATATAGTTGACACATCTTGCCTGGCTCTAGCTGATGGGGTATGTGCTCACTTTGGATCATTTCGCCAACCGATTCCATTAGTAGATTTCGTCAAAAAAGACTGAGCTTTTGACACAATGAGGGAGCTTTTTTTTTTCCCTGCCGTAAATCAAAAGCCTTGCTCAGTTTGTCTAAAGTTTAGGTCCCATTTGAAATGCTAAACGATCTTTACTCCGTTTCTCAAAAAGAAAACATAGGCCCCCTTTGGAACGCAGGATTTTCACAGGAATTGTACAGGAATTTCACATGAATCAGTTGACTGTTCACAGGAAAAACACAGAAATAGAAAAAATTCCCGCGTTACAAAGAATGTCATAATATATTATTTTTTCCTTTTCAAAGGTCTGAAATGTGGGAGGATATATCTTTCTCTCGAAAAACCCAATGTGGAGGACTCTACGTCACTGCCTCGTTATGTCTGCCGCTCCAATATTGTGGTACTCTACGTCACTGCCTCGTTATGTCTGCCGCTCCAATATTGTTTGTTCAGAAAATAATATAGGGCTCCCTCCCTGCGCTCAAGCGCGCCGCACACGGAAAGTGGAGCTGCGCTGCTCACGCTCACGCTGCACCCACAATCTCTGAACACCGCCCTTGCACACAGAGTTGCGGATGACACAACTGACCCCCACCTGGCGCACCCTGAAATGCTACGTTCTCTATCAGTAAAGAAGAAGTAGTAGCTAAAAGCACCCTGAAACGCGATTAGCTCGGCTAATCGTGGTGTAAGCACTCCCACAGGATACAATATAACCCCACACAATTGACCGTTTATCGGAGGTCTGAAATTTTGCACAAAAAGTGAGCACAAAGCCACAAAGGAAGGGCGAAAAAGGCTACTCGTACGCTACAGTCTAGGTAGAGAGAGAAAGGGAGGTACCCGTATTGACATTGCAGCAAGAAAGGAGAAGGGCGGCTTTGGCAGGCAGAAGGCGCCAGAGCGCAGCAGAGAACAGGAGAGAGAAAGAAAGAGTTGGGTGCAGTGCTGCTGCAGAGAGGAAGCGAGAGGAGTTAATAATATCCCATCATTCACACGCCACGGCATCATTGGCGCCTCAGTCCTCCCTCCCTTCCGCCCTCCATTGGAATCCCTCCCTTAATTGCTGCGTTTAATCTCCCTCACCAACCGCTTCTTCCTTGGTGGTGGCGGCACTGCGTGCTTGCGAGCTGGTTGCTTCCCGCTGGTTTCTCGCGGTGCGGTGCATGGGCACACGGCTCTGAAAGAGAAAAAAGGAAGAGATAGAGAGAAGCTGGCCGGCCGGCCGGCGAGGGTGGAGGGAGGAAGAAGATGAAGTTCATGAAGCTGGGCTCCAAGCCGGACGCCTTCCAGTCCGACGGCGCCGACGTCCGGTGAGCTAACCTTTCTGTTCTCTTGGCCTGTGTGTTCTCGGGCAACCAACGCTGCTAAGCTAGGATCGCTGCTTCGGACCATCTGCTCATGTAAAATCTGCGTTTTTCTTTGCCTGACGTTCCTTCCAGTCTTGACGCGAGGTGTGTTCGTTAGGAATGGCTTGTTCATTCTTTCCAGATTCCCTCTGGACTCGTGTGCGGATTAACGATACAACAGTGTTCATCTTGATTGCTGCCGTCAACTCCGATCTTTTTCAGCTTTTGGAGGGGTTCCTTGCGAGAAAATCTGTATATTTGTTTTCATCAGAAAGAAAATGCGTGTTCAGCTCGCTAGATTATCTGTACTTCGAAGGTGGCGGGTGTAGCATGCAGCACATGGGGCTTGTTCGAAACTAACGTCCTCGCATCATGTTCTTGTTTGGAGTGTCTTGATTTCAGAATATTTGACCATTTTGTCCGTTTTTGATGACCTGATGCTTGATTTTGACTTGTCATTGTACTTGGATTTTGTTTACAAGCTCCCCGGCCTGCTTGATTGCTTATACAACTAACTTTGTTCGTACTTTCAGTTTCTTCCAAAATATGGTCCTTTCATTTCTTTTTCTTTAAATATGGTCCTTGCATCTGAACTCGCGGTTTGAGTTGACTATGGCTTCCAAAATATGGTCTTGGGAGGCGCTATTCTATGTATTTTAGCCTAAGAGACAGCATTCACTGCAATCAGTTTATTGTGTGCTGCGGTTCTCTGAATTAGATCCATCAATGAATCAAGTGTTTTCTTTTTCTCATCTTCTGATCTTTGGAGCTGGCATTCCTTGTTTCTCTTGGGATTAGTTGTTTGTGTCCATCTCCTTGTCGTGACACTACTGGCTAGCTGTTCGGCGATTTTATTTTACAGTGATGGGCAGCCCTCTGAATTAAAAAAAATTACTTGATCCTTTCGAGATGCGGTTCATGATTAGGTCATTGAGCTCAAGCCTAATTTCATTTCGCTGTTCCTAATTTATCATGGGTTTATTGGTATCCGTTTGTGCTGTTCATTGTGTTTGAATTAGATGTTTATATATTATTTCCTGGCTAGAAAGTAGGCTTTATTGTGTCTTTTCGGTCTGAATTTGTACTTGCTTTCTCTCCTCTTCGTGGCTAGCGGCTAGCGCAGAACAGATCTGAGGGGCTAGGCGCATTATGCTTTACTGTGCTATTATTATACGGTAGATACCACTATGTCTTGCTACTTGATTTGGGCAACTTGGTAAAGTTAGCTGTGTTAATTTATTACTAAGGAAAGTAGAAAACGATAGTCATCTCACCATCTTCCTAATCATTGATCGTGTTCACTTTTCCTTCTGTTAAAGAATCCAATGCAAGTTGCTTCATTACGACTTGTCTTTTGAAAACAACCCAGTATTTTTGTACCACTGATGAGTGCAAAGTGATAATGGTAAGTGGCATAAAGGAGAACGAGATATGGGATCTTGTGGCAATACGCTTTCGCAGTCAGTTAACTGCATGAAGAGATCACAAGCAATATGAGTTTGAGTCATCTAGATGCTCCTTAAAAGAAAGAAAGTGATAGTGTTATGATTAAGCGAGCCTGAGAAATTTGGATCTTAGTGACTTAACCCTGTCGCATACATCTCCTGTTTACTAACTCTGGCGGTGCCTTTGGTCTGCTTTGCTTAGCTGAACTGGAATAACTGGAAAGCGAGTTGTGATCTCTAGTAAACAGCTACGGCATGTTTGCCTCCATTATTGAGTGATATTGCAGCTCGTTGACGGTTCTTTATATCCCTAAGATAGGCTAGATGCGCATATTGCTGTCGATATGTTTGAGAGAGTGACTTCTGAGTATTGATGATGTATGAATAGCTATACATTGGTCAGATGCCATTGACTGTAGATTCTAACGTCCAAAGGGCTCTTAGGCTCATAAAGTAGTCAGAGCAACTGCTGTTAGCTATTAACTGCTTGATATTTCATCTTCATCCTTACTATTTGAGCGATATGTTTTGTTCTGCAATCTGTCTTGCTTACAATTTGTTGATGATGCATGCAGATATGTGGTCTCTGACCTTGCAACAGATGTTGTCGTGCATGTTGCTGAAGTGAAATTTTACTTACACAAGGTCAGTGTCCTACTATTTCGCACGATTGCACTTATGTATAGCTGTATCTGTTTAGAAAGCAGCAAAAATGATCTAAGTAGGTGCCGCTGTAATATACATATTTAGATGTTTCCCGAGTCAATTTGAGTGATTTATTTTTCATACTTTAGCATTAGACTATCAGCAACATTTCTGTTTCGCTTATGGCTCTTGTTGTCTCTTGCGTGCTTCCCAGATACTGCTACCATATACCATATTTTTGTGATATTTTTTAACCGAGAACAGTTCTAGAGGAGAATCTTTGGAATTGTGTGATTAACATAGTTCCACAATCAATGGTTGCATCTTATGAACTTACATTATGTTTTACATTTGTTGTCTTGGATATGATTCATATGTTTAGCAACATATATAGGGGCTATTGCCTTTATAAACATGTCTGACGTCTGAAACTATATCTTTGATTTGGCTGTCATATACAGTTTCCTCTTCTGTCCAAGAGCAGTAAGCTTCAAAGATAGTCATTAAGGCCACAGAGGAGGGGAACGATGATGTTCACATAGATGACCTTCCTGGGGGAGCGAAAACATTCGAAGTTTGTGCAAAGTTCTGCTATGGAATGGTTGTTACCCTCAGTCCACACAATGTTGTTGCGACAAGATGTGCAGCAGAGTACCTTGAGATGACTGAAGACATGGAAAAAGGGAACTTGATATTTAAAATCGAGGTCTTTATAAATTCTAGCATCCTTCGCAGCTGGAAAGATTCCATCATTGTTCTCCAGAGCACGAAGGCATTGTTACCTTTGTCTGAAGAGTTGAAGATCGTGGGTAGATGTATTGATGCCATTGCCTCAAAGACATCTGTGGATCCTGCCAATGTTACCTGGTCATACAGTCATGGCAAGAAAGGAGTAGCTTGCGCTGAAATAGTTGAGGCATCAGGAAAAACATCAATTGCTCCCAAAGATTGGTGGGTTGAGGACTTGTGTGAATTGGATGTTGACCTCTACAAGAGAGTTATGGTTGCTATCAAGTCCAAGGGGAGAATGTCACCCGAATTGATAGGAGAGGCCCTTAAAGCTTATGCAGTTAGATGGCTGCCGGACTCTTATGATGCTTGGTTTCTGAGGATTACATGAGGAGGAATCAATGTTTGGTCGAGACAATAATATGGTTGTTGCCTTCTGATAAGAGTTCTGGCTGTCGTGCAGATTTCTCTTAAAGCTGTTGAAAGTTGCCATATTAGTTGGAGCTGGGGAGCATGTGAAGGAAGAGCTTATGAGAAGGATCAGTTTCCAGTTGCACAAAGCTTCGGTTAAGGACCTCTTATTGCCTGTTTCTTCGCCTAATGATGGCACATATGATGTTCAGTTGGTACAATAATCTTGTCCAAAGATTTCTTGCAAGAGCTGCATTGTCTCATAATGGTGATTTTGTTGAGAAATCTGATGAGAAGATGATCGAGCTTAACTTTGAGCAAGAGTCCACTTTATCATTAGGAGAGCTTGTCGACGGCTATCTGTCTGAAGTAGCGTCAGTTCCAGATCTTTCATTGTCAATGTTTGTTGAACTTGCAACAGCTGTGCCAGAAGCAGCTAGACCTGTTCATGATAGCTTGTACTACGCAGTTGATGCATATCTCAAGGTATGTTCAGAAATGAATTTGTTCATGCCTTAGATTTATGCCGATTGCTTGCCATTACACATAGCTTGGATGTTTAATGCATGGTTGTGGATTATTTATAGTACTTTCCTTTTATTAGATCATGTAGTTGGTGCCTGTCTGCGTGTAAAAGCAAGACCGTAGTACCCTGCTGGATATGTGTAGTTTTTCCTCTTTTTAAGCCTTGGAAGCAGCTACACGGCTGGGTGTGTTATAGCGGCAACTGATAATTTGCTTCTCTCTAAGCAGGAACATCCAGACATAAGTAAAGCCTGACAAGAAGAAAATTTGCCAGCCTGATAGACGTCAAGAGGCTCTCCATAGATGCATCCATGCATGCCACACAAAATGACCGCCTGCCTCTGCGGTTGGTGGTGCAAGTTCTTTTCTTCAGCAGCTGAGGGCAGGGTCAAGCAAAGAACTTGCTCTGGCTGATAATGGTTCGGATGGCTTGTCCAAGGCCCAATGCAGGACAAATGCGAACCTGCGAAAAAACAGATACCAAAGCACCCAAACTCGCTGACGAAGCAGGTGTGACAAGCCTCAGCGCCAAGGGAAGGGCCAACATCCGAATCAGCGAGCACAGAGGTGAGAAGAAACAGCTTCAAAGACCATCTTGGAGGCCTCCTGATGCAGTCGCGTTCCATAAGGATATTTGACAAGCTGTGGAGCAGCAAGGGACCAGGAGAGAACGGCAAAGGTTCAGAGACGTCTGGCAGCTCGCAGAGTCCACCATTATCAGCGAAGCCTGCCGAAGTGAAGCCCTCTCCTCTTCCCCCTCTTAGGAACAGGAGATATTCTGTTTCATAGGGTCTATTTGCTCTCCCCTCCTTAGTTTACGGGTTAGGTTGTACAGAAGGACGCTAATCAGCTGCTGCTCATCCTTTTTGTTCGCTCCTTACTCTATAAATGGAGATGAGCATTTCATCTGCTGTTCTCCATGTACCATCCATGCTGTAGCTTCACTGTGATATAAGTAGTTTCAACTGTAGCAGAGATTTGCTAGGGTCTTGAAAATGTTCTGGAGAATTACAAGTGAGCAACTAAAAGTAGAAATGTTCACGAGATTTGTGTAACACATACTGCTGTTTAGATCAAAACACTGGATTTGGAAACAAAAAAACTGATAGCAGTGTGTTTCATTTGTGCAACCTGCAAGAGTTTGTCTAGCTACATTCCGCCATCTCGAGTCACAATGCAACTTTAACAAAACAACGAACAGAGGCCAAGAGAGTGTAATCATCAGAACCTACAAGGAATTCAGCACTTGTCACAAATGTCTGACCACTCGTCAGTAACAGAACCACATCCAAACTATAAATATTGATGAACACCACAAAAGATTCAGATTCTACTAGTGGTAATGGGTAAAATATGGCATCGATAAATCTGACCCAATTTCATCAAATCGTCATACGATAATGACATGGAAGACAACCCCTTCCAGTGGGCAAAGGCACAAAGCTATTATCTGTAAGTTCAGCATTGCCAGGTCTGATTTTTGCAGCCAACAGATTTATCTGACTAGTTCATCAACTTTAATAGTAACCACCCCTCAAGCTTTACTAGTAACCACCCCTCAGGGCAAGCACAAGATGGAGGACAGAGCCACCTTCGATGTTGTAGTCCTTCGCAGTCTTGTCATCAGCAAGCTGTACCAGCATAGATGAGCCTGCAAGGAGAGAAAGTACTTTGTTTATTCTGGGCAATCCAAAAAGTAGTCTTATAGTATGAAATTTGTCATATCAACGTTGCCCAGATATAAGGGAGATATGGCTGATTTCAAGCAGAATAATCATTGGGAAGAGGAAGGGTAGTACTAGTAGTGGCTGTGCAATTCAAAACTGAACACACACCTTTGCTGCACGGGAGGAATGCCTTCTTTCTCTTCAACACGCTCCTTGATCCTATCAATTGTGTCCGTGGGTTCGATATCAATTTCAATCTCTTTCCCAGTGAGAGTCTTGACCTTGATCATAGTGCCACCCCTGAGCCTGAGGACCAAGTGAAGAGTTGACTCCTTCTGAATGTTGTAGTCCAGCCAGCGTACGCCCATCCTCCAGCTGCTTGCCAGCAAATATTAAACGCTGTTGATCCGGAGGAATCCCTTCCTTGTCCTGAGACATGAAGTAACATGTCAGTTCCACAGCATCCAACAGCCCGATGTAATGACCATCGGCCACCAGAAAGATACATGGTTATGTTCCAAACACAACCGCGATAGGAACAGATGGTATACATCAATGATCTAATCCTCAAATTGCAAGGAATTGGCATGGTCTTTTCCTTTAGTAAATAATGATGGTACTAATAATATGGACAATGCAGAGATCTTAATTTGGATGGAAAGAAAAAGGTGAAGCATTGCTGTGACTCACAAGTCACAAGAACTGAAAATTTCACAACTTGCATGAACTCGGCAATCTCAACTTCAACACGAGCGACTGCCATTATTGGTTCAGCACAATCCTATCAGTGCTTAAGATGTACACTATATTTGGTTGAATTCTTGAAAGAAATAGGTGAATTTGATCCTAGTTTGGGGCGCAAGTGAATTAACCGTTATATGGAACAGAACATAATACACAGGTCTATTTGCTCAAGCGACTATACAATCTTGCGCTCAATCTGTTTCCCTCGAGCAACTTAAACTGGACTGATTCCCCGAATAAACCTAAACATAAATCTGCCGGGCTAAATCCAACAAACGACGGATGAACACTACCAGAGCCCTAACAAAACGCGCATAGATGAACAGCACAGCAACTAGGTTAAACCGGTAAACTAGAACCAAGGGCGCGGATAGATCGATCGAACCTCCCGGCGGGGAGCTAGCGCACGGCCTCAACACACCAACTCATTGGGGAAGCAGCCAAGAGCCCAAGAGCCACGAACAAGAACCGGGAACTGGGTCGCACCTGGATTTTGGCCTTGACGTTGTCGATGGTGTCGCTGCTCTCCACCTCGAGGGTGATGGTCTTCCCGGTCAGGGTCTTCACGAAGATCTGCATCTTTCCTCTCCTCTCTCGCGCTCGGGGTCAAGGAACTCGACGGCGTCGAACTAGAACTGCGTGCGAACGAAGCGGAAGGAGAACCAAAAAATTCCTTTCCTTTACTTTTCTTGAGTTTCTGCACGAGTAGGGTGGATTTATAGGAGGGCGGCGGCGGCGTGACCTGCACCACTACTCCGATTCGAGTTGAATTCTACTATAAACTATTATTGCAATTTATAATAAATATAAGAGTACAAGTAGGAGTATAACTTATTATTGCAATTAATTAATAAAAAATATATAAACAAGCACACGCATATCTTCTATAATATAAAGTAATTATAATTTATTCTAAAATCAGCACATGGCTGCGAACGTATGTTGCAGATGAATTTACCCGTGTCACAGGTAATTTCTAAATGGACTGTGTGCCATTCTAATGTTAATAATAGTACTAGTGTACTACGTATAAACTATAAACCCTACCTGGAATGAATCTTACGGCTGAAACACCATTGTCTCGCTGACTGTTGTTGATACCGTGTGATGCAAAGCATTACTTACAAAACTGTCATCTTTATTTTTATTTTTCCACGCAAAAAAAATCTTTATTTTTATTTTATTTTTTGCAAAAGGGAGGATTATATCTTCATTGAAGGCACACAATTTCATGAATGCTGATTATGGCAAGTGAGGATGTAATTCAGATTCCATCAGAAGTATGACAAATAAACTATAATAAGTGGCATGAATGACGTATGAAAATAATGTTTTCTTGTTTGTAAGTTGTAACCAAAAGATGATTGCTAGTTAAAGGTTTGCCTAGCGAACTTGATCGGATTCAAATCTTTAGGTTCGAGTTTAAGCTAAGTTCTGGAAAATCCGAAGAAATAGGCCCCACCTGTAGCTTTATGATTTTTTGTAGTGATGATTTCTTATCATAAGTAAACCAGTGATGGCAAAGAAAAAACACATGAATCATTGGATGGTTTTGGAGAGTTCCAGATGACTAATATAGGAGAACATGAGGTGTTGTGTCTTGATGATCCTACCTAGCATGAAAAAAAAAAAAAAACCAAGTAACCGACCACCATCACACTACGGCGAAAAGCTAAAAAAAGAGAACTGCTGGCTGCAGATTCGCACCAGAATGAGTGCTTACATTCCACGCAACCCTGGCACCAAAAGAAGGGTTTTGCGTGCTGAACCTACAGCATCCACACGATAAGAACACAGGTACCAGCACCAACACCAAAAATGCATTATGTATGGCACAGTCACAGGCAGACTATGTGGTGCTGGCAAATTGAAATGCAAAGGTAATAGGCGCAGGCAACAAAACTAATAATGGGTGTAATATCTTCTCCAAGAATACATTAGTGTAACAGGTGACTGGAAACTCTAGCAACTGTTTGATGCACTCTGGTGCTGAATCTCCAACCAATGAACCGAAAGAAGCAATTTCTGATATAAGGTTACATAAAGTAGCACCAATATGGATATGTATGGTACTGAATGCCTGGGAAAAAGGCATATGCCCTCTCACAACTTAGCATGTGGGTTGAGCATTCTAAAAATCTGAAAAATTAAACAGTGAGTTCTACCATAAGTTTTTATTCATGAATCTGATGTTGCTCATACTCAAAATCAAGGTTATCACAGAAGCAAGTATGGAGTTGCCATGATCGAGCAATGCGTCAGACATTGAACCCTTCAGCTCTCAGGCATTGTAGGTGTGCTTCGATGAACTTTCCGCAGGCGTCCTCGCCATGCTGCACGATGCAATCGTCTCTCAACTTCTTTGTTTCTGGGCAAGCGCAGCAGATCTTTTTTGGCTTTGTCTCAGGTGCAGGAGCTGGTGCTGCAGGTTGTCCCGTTGAATCTGAAGCCTCGGTTTTCACAGATGTAGAATTCCCCATCTCTGAAATGAAGCGAAACAGCATTGTTTCAGTGGCGCTATGGGGGGTAGAAAGATCAATAAGTGGATTATCTACAACAAGACAGTTTTGAAAGACAGAAAATTCAGATACAGATGTTCTTATAACATTGAAATAGCTAGAGAAATTTTGAGTGATCATTTTCATTGAGCATAATATTCATTCAGAACCAGAGAACCTGCCTAATAGTAACACCACTTTTGTAGTAATAACAGCATGGTCAGAAGCACACACAAACAATCACTAAAACCAGGGCCATTGAAAAACAGATATGCTCTACCATACCT
>RWGY01000121.1:0-39349 GCA_007726485.1 Eragrostis curvula | reverse complement strand
AGAACGAGCATTACTGGCCGAAGCTGCAGCCGACGTCGGAGACAGCTGACCAGGTCTCTCCCCATCCGCTCGGGATGGCTGGCTGGCATGGTGTGACCCGTGACCGGACAACGGGGTTGGAGAAGTCCGGGTGAGGAGGACAACTTCTCGTCGTTTCCACATTATGAAAGTGCCAAGACTGTCCTTGAGCGTTTCTATCCCCTCCTCGGGTATTGGGATTTCAATCTCATTGTCCTCGTATCCTTCCACTATCTCTTCTACAGAGACCCTTATGAATCCAGAGGGGATTTTCTTAGTGTGGACCACCTCTCCAGGAAGTGCCATGCCTGTTGCAACCTTCAAGGTCTTCCCCTTCTTGTACCAAACGGCACGTGCAGCTCAAAGAAGGGCTCGGTGATGGGTTCAGACCCCGTTAGACGCTGTGGTGGAGTGTCGTACCCTGAGACAGGAGAGTCCATCGACGCTTGGTGGTTGGGGACTATGGGCCTGCAGATGACTGAAGGCTCAACTGGATGAGATTCGTAGAACTTCCTAAAGCGCCGATGCAGTCTTCTTGTGCTTTCTCTTCCAGTGCTTGCTTGTAGAAGTCATGCTTCTGTACATGCTCGAGGATGACGAGTCCGAGAAGCCTTCATGCCAAGGTGTAGAACACGAGATTCCTCGTGTCCGCCCGGGATGTTCTTTCGTTTGTAGACCCGCAGTGAGCGTGTCTTTGTGATACACAGGCTTCAGAAAACCCTTCTCCACCTGCTCCTGTATGGGACCCATTAAGCGTGCCACCACTTCACCTGTCACAGGGTCCCTCGCCACAAGCTCACCATCAACCCACTCGGCTCGAGCATAATCCAATTCCTGGTACGCTCATCGAGGAATCTCAGCGGATCAGGCTTTCCTTCCTCACGGTTCTTCCGTTCCATCTCTCTCCACTCCTCAACCTTGGCGCTGTAGCCGCCCGGACCTAGGTGTGGATGGTACTTGTTCCTCTTGTTCAGCTCTGACATCTTCGCACTGAGCTCCAAAGCATCAGCGCTAGTCTTCTGCGCATAAAAGACGTTCCATTCGTATGAAGTGATATTTCCATAGTTCGAAGGAACCCGACCCTTTTTTACGTACTCGCAGTTGAGCATGGACTTGAAATCCCACCAGCATCGGGACATACAGTCCATTGTTGCCTTCCGGCCTTTCTCTTCGTCTTGCCTACGGAATCTGATCTTCTCCTTCACCGCTCCCCACATTTCCTCTTTCAGGTCCTCTGGCACTAAACGCCAATCCGTATAAGTGATGCTGCACCTATCCTTGACCACCTTTTCACATCGGTTGCGCCATTTTGCCTGAACCTTTGGTGGTTTGGTCGGTTTCCCATCTTTTGGGTCAACGACAATGACATCAAATATGCCATCAGTCTTGTTTGCATTCCGTTGACCGCGCTTGCGTTTAGCTGGCGGCACTTGTTGAGGCTCTTCTTCTACGACGAGCGCATTAGCCTCATCGATTGCCGGCTCCTCATCAAACAAGCGGTGGGGCTTTCTTTTCCGTCGTGGAGCCTAGCATATGAGACATCAATATTTGAAATAAATCACATTGAGGAGACAATTATTGAAATATGTCAAAGAAGACTTATTTCACATCATACCTTCACTTCAATCTCGGGCGCATAATCGGGGTCGGGGACCCCAGATCGACGTTCCCGACGTGGTCGAGGAGTCGGTTCCTCAGGTTCCTCGTATTCGGTGCTTCCTTCTTCATCAGAGGACTCACGGTTCGAGGGCGTGTACTCCATCGTTTCCCGGATTTGCTGAGAAATGTCCGGGTTCTCTTGGTTTGCCCCTACCTCTTGTACTGCCTCCGGTTCTCTTGGTTTGCCCCTACCGCTTGTACTGAGTCCGGGTTGTTCTCCATCAGCCTTAATCAACTAACTGTAAGGTTACGACAACTTATGTTAACTACAAAAATTGCTACGATCAATAAGTTCGAGAAAAAAAGGTGCCATCAGATCAGGGATAGCCGTATCATCATGCAAACATGACACTTGCCAGAGTCGAGTGGCAAGTGTCGACCAAATGAATATCACTTGGTAGAAACCTGCCACGTCGACTCTGGTAAGTGTCAGGTTGGCTGTCCTCCTTCATCACTTGGCGACAAAGAAAGAAAAAAATTGCTCTCAGTGCGGTTTGCCGAATTAACGGCCATCCATCGCTCTAAGGTCCTAGACTTGTATCGCATAAAGTGTGCAATGTCCAAAGATATGCTCCTTCATGCAACACTCGTCTCGCTTAGCCCGCTTTCATCATCGAGCATAGGGAAGAAGAGGGGGCAAAGATGAAACGACTCTCACTCTCACTCTCTCTCACTGCGGGTTGCCAAATTAACGGCCATCCAACGCATTTGTTCTTATGCGTCAATATATAATACTAACCATAAAAGCCAGCCACATATATGCTACCAAAATGAAGTGGCAAAATTTCAGCAAGGTTTCATCAAGATTTGAGCAGCAAAATTCAGCAAGGTTTCAGCAGCAAAATTACTAACACATGGTCCTTAATTCAGCAAAATTCAGCAAGATTTCAGTTGAGCATCATCAATTCAGCATGATTTCAGTTGAGCATCGTCAAAATTACTAACACATGGTCCTTAATTCAGCAAAGTTCACAAAAAATCAGCAAAATTTCAGTTTAGCCACTCTACTTCAGCAAGATTTCTGTTTAGCATCATAAAAATTACTAACACATATTCAGCAAAACAATATTCAGAAAAATTCAGTTAACAAAATTCAGCATGGGTAGTGGACGGTAAAGCGAGGGCACACTCGAAATTCCCGAGGCACGTTTCTTGAACGAAAAGAAATTAAAAAAGAATAAAAAACTCCAACACAATAGGAACCGGATATGGTAAGAGGTGGGCCCCGCAAATCAGAACCTTCTTCCCCAACAGCTGGCCGCCTCCCCTGCCTACTCCGACTCCGACTCTGTCCTCGAAACAAATCACGCCGCCCCGCTGCTCCCCTTTGACCTAGCCACCCGCCGCCCCTACGTGCCACCTCGCTCTCGGCCCCGCCGCTCCGAAGCCTCGTCCCCAGCTGCTGCGACTGCTTGCCTGATTCGCACTCGGCCGCCTCCGCCTCGTCTGTGGCCGCACTCCGCCGCCGCGACCGCCACCGCCTCGTCCGTGGTGGACGCCCTCCGCCGCCGCGTCCACCTCGTCCGTGGACTCAATCCTCCGCTGCGTCCGCGTCTCCGGAGACCGCTCGCGCGTGGCGGCATGGGCGCTGCCGCGTCTCGGCTGCGCAGCACCACGCCGGCGGTGAAGGCGCTCGCCGTTGCTGTTCTTCTTCTTGGCGCCGGCGCCGTCGGGGCGCTCCATCAGAACAGAGCAAGCTTGCCAATCGAGGCTTGGACTTG
This sequence comes from Eragrostis curvula, assembly GCA_007726485.1. NCBI lineage: Eukaryota > Viridiplantae > Streptophyta > Magnoliopsida > Poales > Poaceae > Eragrostis > Eragrostis curvula. The sequence goes on along the minus strand of RWGY01000121.1, from coordinate 35,951 downwards.
CAGCATCCATCATCGGAAAGCGCTCTGCGTCGAGCCAGCAAGCACCAATCGACGCCGGCGGCCGCGACCGTCGCTGCCGATGCCGAGGGGCGTCGTGCAGCACAACACCAATTTGGAGATGGAAGCTTCACTGGCCGGTAACCCAGAGAGGCGGAAGCAGCAGGAGGAAAGCAAACCAACGAAGAAGAGTCTGTTGGCTGTGGCTGTTGGGATCAAAAACAAGGATACCGTGAACAGGCTCGTTTCCAAGTTCTCTGCTGACCATTTCGTGATTATGCTATTCCATTATGACAACACATTGGAGCAATGGGATGATCTCGAATGGTCCAAGCGTGCAGTGCATGTGGCTGCGAAAGGTCAAACCAAATGGTGGTTTGCGAAGCGTTTCTTGCATCCGGATGTTGTTGCTGAGTACGAGTACATCTTTGTTTGGGACGAAGACATCGAAGTTGAGACCTTTGATCCACTACGCTACCTTGACACCGTGAAGAGGGAAGGCTTTGAGGTGTCGCAGCCAGCACTTGACCGCCGCTCCGAAATACATCATGCCATTACAGCGCGAGCGCTTATGCCTACGAGTGATATGCACCGCCGCGCACAAGGGGTTCGGTGTGATGAAGATAGCATGGGGCCACCGTGCATGGGGTGGGTGGAGTTTATGGTACCGGTCTTCTCCCAAGAGGCATGGCGGTGTGTTTGGCACATGGTGCAAAGTGACCTCGTCCATGGGTGGGGCCTTGATTACAAGGTTGGGTATTGTGCAAAAGGTGACCGTGCGCACAATGTTGGTGTGGTGGACAGCGAATATGTGCTACATCGGGGCATACCAATGCTTAGTGACAACAGCAAGGGCCCCTCATCAACTGGTCGGGCTGCAGTGAGGTGGCGCTCCTTCAAGGAGATGCAAATCTTCAACAAGAGGTGGGAAGAGGCTTCTATGGAGGATGAATCATGGACTGATCCATATGCTGCAGCCCCCTTGACGGCGAGCTCCATATGACCACTCGGCGTATCACCGGCAGGCAATGTCGGTTAGCAACCTACCCCAGGTAACTAATCTTAAACCTGATCACCACTACATTACGCGCGTTGATTTGAGATGGTAACCAACTCATGGTTTCTGTCCCAAATCAGTAGCGCCACAGTAAAAGGGGGAGCTCACACCTCACGAATGACTGATCAGTCGTGAGAGTTTGTCTCACCCCGACATACCCACACCCATAAACCAATCATCTTTGAATTTCTCTCCGTCGATTAAATTTTCAGTTTTGTTAGCCTGACACTATATAAAAAAAAGGGAATTCCATACTAAATTAAGGTCTGCCAGAAGAGATTTAAGGTTTGGTCCTTCTTCAACATTTTGCCCGCAAGTTGAGAGGCCACCAATTCCTGGTTCAAGATTTTTCAATCTGACATGATCCTATACTTCAACTACAATGGAAGACCAGAATCCTATGGTCCAAATAAATATTTCAGTGTTCTGTCAACTGAACTTTTAGGGGTGGGGTCAAATTTCGAAGGACAAGCTTACTGAGCCTAGGATCCTATGTATTCAGCAACTTACGACCCAACAAAACCTTCCAAAATCATTTTTCAGTCATCCTCCAGCGTGAAGGTCAGCGTCATACGAGTCAACACTGTGTTTAATAATTATCGGCATGTAATATGAACATTTGGACTGGACCTTGATGTCCCATCCAGCAGACTATTCACATTCTGTGTGATTTCGAACAACCAAACAAGCATAGAAAAATACATTCTTTGATATTCGGTTTCATAACACCAGAACATGGGATGGTCGAACTTTTGCAGATCTTTGATCAACTTTCTTTATCATGCAGGTACATGTCGCTGTCCATGATACTATCTGGACACCATCAATCCCAAGAGTTTGCCTGTCTGAAGAAACATGCGAAGAGCTTGCAGTACAGGTGCAGCACAAATCAGGGTAGCAGGACATATACACAGCACATACTTAACTTTGATCAGGGGCAGGACATTCTCACTTATGCATTCAGATGATATTGGTGGCGACATTTCTGGATGCTAATGAAATTAACTAGGACATTTCAGAATGTGCCAACTGGATTGAGGACAGTCTCAAATTTTAAGCTGAAGACAGGAGTTGGTTACTGAATTTTGGACAGTCTCAAATTTTAAGCTGAATGCCGGAATGATATTTTGGATGATTTACTGAAGGTATGCTTTGACCGCTTCTAGGCCTTCTTCTAGCCTTCAGGTTGCAAAAATGAAATGTTCTTTAATATGGTTCTGCATAACTATCAATGCTTGTTGCTTAATATATCTTATGTCCTCGGCTGTTATGTACTGGCTCTTTAATTATCAATGACATAAACAATCTCTTTGAATCTGTATCTCAATTAAAAATTCAGTTCTGTTATCATGCCCAAGTCACTATATAAAGAAAAAATATAATTTTGAAGATCATAAATAACATACAGTTTGTGATGTTCGGATTCGTACCACCAGAACACGGGATGCTCGAAAATTTTGTGGATCTTGGGTTAATTTGTTTTACCACCAGGTACATGTAGCTGGCCATAATACTGTTCTGGACACCATCAATCTCAGGAGTTTGAACCCTTTTTTTTTATTTGAGGGGAGGAGTTTGAACCTTATCACCACTACATTATGCGCGTTGATTTGAGACGATAACCAACTCATGATTTATGTCCCAAATCGGTAGCTCACACCTCACGAATCTTCTTCGAATCTCTATCCATGAATTAAAATTTCAGTTTTGTTATCTTGTGTATCACAATATATAAAGAAGATATAATTTTGCAGGGGTGGTGATGGCACCAGGGCCAATGCAGGGCTGGTGCTTCTATGGGTGCGGCAACTGCAACCCTGCATTTGGGCCGAGTTGCCCGTTCTTCCTGTGGGTGGCCTGATGGCCGGACGGGCTCCCTGTGTTGTCTTCGGAAAGGTCAGTTAGCTGCTACCCTAGTCTTCATACCCATTGCATATGTTGATTAAGTGCATTTCTTTCGTTGTGGTTGCCCTGGCTCTGATGCTTGCTTAGAGCTAGGATTGCTGGTGCATTGTGAATCCACTGCAATAATAGTGGAATTTCATTTTTCCTAGGTCTGAACTGATTTAAGATCTCGCAAAGGAGTAAAATTTGAGCATAATTTCTCACTAGAGTGGGGTCAATGTTTGGGGATAGGGATTTAGGGTGTGATTTTCCTGATGCTATTGAGTTTAGAGGAATTAGAGTTAGGTTTGATGTGATGGTCAGCAGCTCCCACTGAAGTTGAGATGGGGATCCGAAGGATTTCTGGTGGGATTTTCCATCACTTGAATGGATGGTTCTTCCCTTGCTTGTTTGCTTCTATAGATGCATTGTGATGCTTATATTTTTAGTTTTATCTAATGCGATCCCCTGCGGTGGAATGATTAGTAATTTTGGCTTGCTATTTTGCATTCTCTAGTATCGAGTTAAAAGTTTGGCCTGCTTCTTGCTTATGTAATGCTTATGCAAACCAATTGGTTGCTGTGCTATGATGTGTTCTTATTCCTTTTATATGCTTACAATTTTTTCCCCTAAGAATCTTATATGGACATGATATGGCTACTAATGACTGTTTTCTTTTCAATAAATGGCTGCGTTGTATGCATGAGATAATTCCTGGTGGGGGTTCTGCACGGGGCTGAAGGAAGGGCAGAAGCCGCAGAACCATCAATTCAGGTGGTGACAAACTGGAAAAGGGTGCAAATCCTAGAAAAATGGACAACTCAAGCAAATGGCAGAACTGTCAATTCGAGTGATAAAGGAAAGCCATAGTGGAAAAATTTGCTTTTGGAGTACATAGCGCATATGTGGTACTCTATTTTTGTGTGTTCTGGAGGTGTTGAGCAGAGCTAGCTACTCTGTATATTTTTCAAGTGGATAGTTAGCTAGTCGCTGATATAAAGAGTCCTCTCCAATGCAATATATTCCACCTCTAAATGAATAAATCTGTTCCTGAGCTTTTGAAAATCTTTGCCTAGATGCTGATGTGTGACTCAGATGGTGAGCTTTAGGGGCAGGACAAAATAACTCGAACAATACATGCGGATGGTATTGATTGAGACACACTTCTCTGGATCTTAATGAAATTAATTGGGTATTGGTGTTGTGGAACACTTTATGAGAGAATCTGGTGTGGTTTTGGTTCACACGAGATTATCGATGCTATTAACAAGCTCGTAGATCCTGAAATAGTAATGTCAGTATCTTAGACGGCCCATCGATGAACATATTGGCTGAGATTTGCTGGGAAATCACTGCTGTTATTCTCAAGCATTGTTCATAGTCATAATGCACCGAATGAATCAGGGCAATCTCAAATGTTAGCTGAAGACAGTACTCGATTGCTGGAGGAGGAATAGAGGGATATATTCTGGATGATTTACTTGAGGTATGCTTTGACTATTTTTATGCTCCCTTCTGGTCTTAATTCATAAAGGTTGCAAAGTTTAAACTTTCTGATGATGCTGGATATAATTTATCAATATATGTCTTGAGTCCTCATCTGTTCTGTACTTATGCTATCTTTTATTGTGTAAGGCTGCTTTGCCAGTACCGGAGCCATGCCGTGTTACTGCTACTGCGGCGTGGCCAGCAGGTGCAGGGTGGTGATGGCACCAGGACCAATGCAGGGATGGTGCTTCTATGGGGGTGGCAACTGCACCCATGCGTCTGGGTCGAGGCGCCCGTTCTTCCTGAGAGTGGCCTGATGACCGGCTGGGCTATGTCTGTTGTCTTCATTAATAAGGTCAATTAGCTCATACTCAAGCCTTTATACCCATTGCATACTTTGATGATGTGCATTTGTTATGAATTGCATTTGTTTGTGGTTGCTCAGTGTCGTTACCATGACCCCGGGTACCCTCAAGACCAAAGGACCGAGTAACCTGACAAGGGTAGTCAGACCAGCCCAGAAGAAACCGAGTAGCCCACGATACAAGATGGAAGGTTCTACTACTCGGATGGATACAGGAAAGGCTTCTTGCCTTGTACTCCAAGTATTTCCATGATGTAACCGACTAAGACTCTTTCCATGTAACCCTGTACCCCCGACTATATAAGGCGGGCAGGGATCTCCTCTCAAACATACACAATCAATACCACGACATACAGGACGTAGGGTTTTTATCCCCCGGGAGGCCCGAACCTGTCTAAACTCCTTGTCTCGTGTTCACCATCGTATTCTTGGTTCCTTCGCCCCTAGTTAAAATCTATCGAGGTCCTATAATCTCGACAGTGGCGCGCCAGGTAACGGGTGCGCTGGAATCCTCCGTTGAGTGCGATGGACAAAATCTACATCAACTCTGCTTTGGCTCCATGGTCACGTCGAGTAAGCAGGCGGCTTGTGCAGCGGCATCGACCGAGTCATACTTGATCACGGTGCATCTACGTCCAGAGGAGCACTCTCCGCCTGGGTTACTCGGCGAGACGGTAAGTTTCGTCAGTTCGTCATGGCGACTGCTACGTTTGCTGTTGTCCTGTCCGCAAACAAGTCGGCGACTCGGCACGGTTGTGCGGTAATCTGGCATCAACTTGCCATGGATTGCGCCGCCCGTGATCATCATCATCATGGAAACCGGAGTCGCCAAGAGAGATCAACTCGTCGAGTTCATCAACTAGGACTCTGATTCCGTGAGAATCGGGAGTCCGAGCGACTCACGTCATTAACAGGGAAGCTTTCTTCCTTACTTACTTTTTTATTTCTTTATTGCTAATGCTAATGAACCTAGCTCATCTCCTTACGTGATGAGTTTGGGCCTGAATACGAGTCTCACGTATTTATGCTTTTGCATGTACGAGTTTCCTCCGGGAAGGTGATTCATGCAGGCTATCAGCGACATCTTGATCTCGCTGCCGCCGCTGTCGCTCGACGCTGGGCAGCGGCTACATGGCGTACAACGGCGACTCGACGTACACCAAGTCCGACTCAATTGCTGATAGCCCAGGCCTGACGAGTAGCCTGTTTTTGTACAATTACAACTACTCGGCCATGGGGGCTATACGCTGTACAACAGCGACCAGGCCGGCGGCGGCTACTCAACATACGGCGGCATATTGCAATGGACATCTGACTATGACGTCTACTCGGCGTACAGCGGAGTGCTACATCTACATGCATCTGGTCATGGAATCTAGGAGCTGATTGGGATCAAATGAACCAAGCCCGGCGTATACTCACGACCCGGCGGCATGTACACCACACGACCATCGGCCACGGTGGCCACGGCGACTATGTACTCGCGTACAATGGTGTCTACTCGGCAGCATAGGGCGACGGCCACCCGGCCACGGCGGTCACCCGACATACGCTGGCGATGACCACTCGGACACGATGGTCTCACGGCGATCTACTTGCTACAGACACGACATACGGCTACAGACACGATGGCCGCTTATATTGGCTTTGCTCATCGACCTCTTGCCGGTGATCATTACACAATCACTCGGCGTACGGCAACAATCACTCGGCCACCACGTTTATTACTCGGCCACATCAATCACTCGATCGAGTCACCGGAAAAATTACTCCCTTAACTACTCTTATTTCATTATTAATCTTTTATTATTGATTGATACTTCTTTCAATTAATATGTCATGTAGCACCTAGCTTCTATTAAAAGGGACACTGTTCCTCCGGCGACTGAACAAGTCAAAGCCGCAACCTGATGCACTAAAAGCCATGGTTGTAGACAACACTGAGCATCTGGAAGAAGACGACTGACGGGTGTCTTGCATCAACTTCATTGTACACGGCAAGGTCCTATGGTCAGCAACTTCTCCAGAACATTCACTCGGGCGTTGCGGCAATCACGCATCCTCGCATACTTCAATTGGCAAAGCCTATTCTATTGACTCACCGCCGTCTCAAATGTTGAACACCTCGTTCGGACAGGCAAGGATCATCAGTACTACATCCGACAGATACACATGTCGGACTTCATAATATTGATCAGCTGGTATTTCTCAATAGTGGCAATCTGAATTTCCCAATATTGGTCAGTTGGATTTCATAATTGGTCATCAAGTTTTATAATATTGGCCATCGGGATTTCTCAAATTGGCCATATGGATTTCTCAATATTGGCCGTCTAGATTTCTCAATAATGTCTCCAATATTTCTGAATTTCTCAATAATGGTCTCCAATATTTCTGGGTTTCTCAATATTAATGGCCTTCTACTAAACTACGGCCTCCTTGTGTTCTGAATATTGGACCTATCAACTTCTGAATTTCTAGTCATTGGATTTCTGCAATCTAATTATTTCTGGACTTCGGGAATTCTGGCTCATATTTCTGGATATTATTTTACTTCCGGACTTCTAGCTACTGGATATCTTATATCTGGATATTTATTCTGGAACTTATGGGATATTGATCTATAGCATTCTCACACATTTATTTCTGGAGAGTATTGACTTAATGGGATATTCATCTCTGGATTTTCTTATTGATTAAATGGGAATATTCTTCCCCGGTTATTTTATTGGCTAATACTAGTCACCTATAATCTTTATGCATGAGCAACATCTCATGTACTTAATCTGCATCAAAAGAGGCTCACGTAGCCTACAGGAAGATGTTTCCTCCTGTTCACATTCATTATTTTTGCTATTAAGCAATTTACTTAAATGCTTTATTAATTACATGATATCTTTATATATCTTGTATATATGTCTTGCATGCATCAACTGTTTCTATGAGAATAGGTGTGCCGTGACAATCTCTCTTATATTTTGTGTGGTGCGATTATCACTCGGAGTACGGCACCAGCCACTCGGCCACAGCGATGGTCATTCAGCCATGCGTCTACTCGGCATGTGACATTGGCTACTTGCATCTTGGTCATCCGACTGACCATATGCCCATCTCGGCAACGCAACAATGCAGCTTATCATACAAGCTAAGTCACTTATTTAATTTTTATCATATTTCAAGTGCTTTTACACTTGTTTTATCATTTATCCGAGTTTTACACTCCTCATTCTTGACTCTGTACCCAGTAACATACTTACTGCCTACAGAGCCGGGGGCTAACATAAACATTATGAGTCATGTCTTGAGTATCTCTTAACAACTAAGTAAGCCTTGTCGGCCCTGACTGTGAAGCTCTAACTCGTTCACGCCGTCGTCTCCCTAAACGTGTGCTGACCCAGCGTCCCACGTCCTACAGGACCGGCTGAGTTCAAAGAGTGCATAAACATAAGGCGACAACCGGTATCTGAAAACAGTCAAAGAAGCTCACTTGACAAACACTCACTCTTTTTATGACTTATGTCAATTTTGTAGACTTCTGTATACCATCACTTGGCTATCAGAGTTGAAAATAACGGCTGAGCCGATTCACATTAATTAATCATGATGACTAAAATCGACCTGGTGTTGCGGTCATATATTTAATTATTTCTTACAGATTACTACATAATCTATTATTATGCTTTATCTACAGGAATTCATCACACAAGTCTCTCCGAGTTCCTGAGCATTTTCTACGCTTGGGGGCTTGACCCCACTAGGGAATTACTACTCTCATGAATTTCTTCAAGTTCACAATTAATCCCCCTGCTACAATAGCACTCGGGAAAAGGTGCTTAATGCAAGAGTTTGTCGCTGATGCAGGAATCTGGAAAGGTGCTTACCATCAGAGCCTTGACAAAGGCCATATTGCTATATTACAGCGCATGTGCTGTATCAGTGAAGCAACGTGTTTACACGCACATACACAGGAGCTTGCCTCCCCTGAAGATCAGCCAAAAGCTCATCATGTTTGCCGCACTCAATGTTCCATTGAGTGCCGCACACAGTTGTCTGCTCCGTCGAGTGGATCAAAGCTCGCCATGGCCGAGCACCATCGTCTACTTCACCAAGTGGGTCAAATTCGCTACTGTCCGGCTCTACTTTGTCATGGTTGCGCACCATCATCAGGCTTGAGCTGGCCATGGGCGTCTGTCTCCCCGTATAGTTTGAGCTCGTCGTCGTCGTCGTATCGTCGACTCGCCGTGCGGCTCAACTTCGCCATGAACACGCATCGCCGACGCAGCCGGAGCTCATACTGAAGATCTTCTCGTCCTGCAACTGTTCGTCGAGAGTCGCAGTGCACATGTCCATCAAGACCTGGTGCTGCACTCCTCCACCAGAACGTGATGTTCAAGACACCACACAATTACCCCAAGGAACTATTTCTTATATGCGCTCCACCTTGTCGCTTTCCTACGGAAGCACATCTGGAACTCGCAAGAATTTCTCGGCTCGGGTACATCACCCTCCGCAGACCTCCCACAGTACAGGAGCTCCTTGTTCCGACTTGATCTTGTCGGCCTGGCGCCTCCCCACTGTACGAGCTACACTCCGAGCCCTCGTCATGGCTGGTGTTCGCCTCGTTGAGCCGCGGCTTGACTCACCGTCGCAGCCAGAGCACACATTGTCGTCGTGGCCAGAGCCCTCCTCACCACACCGCCGGAGCTCGTCCTGCAGTCCAAGCTCTTGCCTTATCATCGCCAACATGGCATGTGCGTCCAGACTCAAGACTTATTTACAAGCTACATCGGTCCAACATCTACATGTTCAGTCGGCCCGAATGTGGACTTTGCCATCCAAGATCGGACTAATGTCACTTGCCGTTCAATCAAGCATAATCATCTACTCGGCAAGAATTACTCAGCTATCGTCCTCGGCAACACATATCAGTCGGCCAGTTTTTTATACAATATGGCCACGCCACTTAGCCATGTATAATCACTCGGCCAGCAGGGAGCTTCATCAGAATGCTGGCTACGATTTATTTCTCGTGTCAAGTTTCGAGATGACCAAGTATTATACTACACTACATCAGCTGCTGTAAACGATGAAGAGAAGCAATCAACGATGACAAGTTTCAACACAAGATAGACCGGATAGGAGCTCGCTGTCCTGATCTTGATTTTGTCGGGCGAGCTCTGCTCCATCCTGCAAGTTACACTCCACACTCACCCAACCTCAAGCGTTGAAGACACATGGGTTCGTCGGCCCTCAATCTCCGTCTTATCGTGGGCGTCTCGTCATAAGCCTCACTTCTCCAAGCCGAGAACGTCCTCATCGCGCCAAGCACTGCTCGAGCTAGTTCACATGTTGTGGGCTCCTCGGGCTCCTCGTCATCCACAAGCTCGCCATGGCCGTGCACCGATGTATGTCTCGCCGTATGGTTGCAGCTTGCCTCGCCGCTGCGGCCGGAGTGCGCATGTGGCGTCGCGGCCAGGAACCTTCTCCGCTGCTGAAGAACGCCCGTTCATCACAGTCAGAGTTCACGCCAGAGCTAGTCTCATCCTGCCATTGCTTATCTTGGCGACATGATCAAAGTTCGCCATGTGCTGCTATTAACTTGCTGCACAACCGGAGCTGCTCTGATTTCTTATATCAAGCTTTCACTACGGAGCATGTTATCAATAGTTATAATACAAGGAACATTGATGGTCACGCTTGGAGCCTTGGACCACTGAAGACCAGCCTGCTGTCGAGCAATATTACTCGGCAGGAGGTACAATTACTCGGCAGAAGTTATCCAACTATTATTACTCGGCTGCACGCCCAGACCAGTTGGCTATAACTACTCAGACTGTATTTCACTCGGCTACAGCAGCCGGATCAATAACAGTGGCACAAAATCAAATTTTGCAGTACAATACTCGGCTATTTATCAGCCAGGCCACTTTGGCTTCATCTAAAATATTTCACTGTTTCTAGTTCCTTTGAGTCTGCACATAATTGTTCCAATTATCCACAGACTCGAGGGCTAGTCCACGTGGACTCACTTGCGTGAGTTACACAAAAATTCAAAACAACTGTACTATCAGTAATCTTAATGCTTTGATCTCTTTTGAGTCTGCACATAATCATTCTGATTATCCACAGACTCGGGGGCTAGTCCACGTGGACTCACTTGTGTGAGTTCCACCATTTTCTCGGCAGACTTGCCAGGCACACGGGTTGTCTTATATCCTTGACAATTTAGGTCGGATAATACCTAAAATTTATCCTCTTCTGTATCTCAATTATTTTCGTTGAGAGACAGCTTGGGGGCTACGGGTTGTAATCATCCCTGGCTGATTAGCTGGATGGACCTAGACACCAGCTCGGAATGAGAAGTTCTTGGCTGAGACTCATTGTGACTTCCTGTTCTAATTGCCTTGTGCGCAGGAAAACATGAGTTCCTTATATAATGGATGCTACTCTTTAATACATCAGTATGATGCACTGATCGTACATTCATTCACTCGGATCAAGATCTTATTTCTTGGTTCAGCTCACTTTGAGTTACTATACAATTCTACGAATTACACAGTAACTCGGGGGCTACATCAGTATGATGCACTGATCGTGCATTCATAATTCTTAAATCTGTAGGCATGCTTTCAGCCTAGGCCGACTCAGTCAGTTGGGTACTATTTACATAGTATGCTTTCAGCCCTAGCCGACAAACTCGGATGCTGACTTTATTCAAATCTCCTCTATGGACTTAATCAGCTCTGAAAGCTGAGTGCTGTTTTATACACGGCATTTACATACAAACTTGCTTCAACAAGCATTTATCCAATTTTTCTGATATCATTAAGAATTGGGTGCCAACTGACAGCATGCCTAATTCAAGGCCCTGTTGGCCTTGGTCCACCCGAGGTCAAGTACCTCAAACTTGATTCAGGTCAAGTCCTTTTTAATTTCTCAATATCACTTGAGATCAATTCCTACATGGAGAGAAAACTAGTCGGAAGCAATCTACTGGATCAATCAAAAAGCACTTGGGGGCTACTGTCGTTACCATGACCCCCGGGTACCCTCAAGACCAAAGGGCCGAGTAACCTGACAAGGGTAGTCGGACCAGCCCAGAAGAAACCGAGTAGCCCACGATACAAGATGGAAGGTTCTACTACTCGGATGGATACAGGAAAGGCTTCTTGCCTTGTAGTCCAAGTATTTCCATGATGTAACCGACTAAGACTCTTTCCATGTAACCCTGTACCCCCGACTATATAAGGCGGGCAGGGATCTCCTCTCAAACATACACAATCAATACCACGACATACAGGACGTAGGGTTTTTATCCCCGGGAGGCCCGAACCTGTCTAAACTCCTTGTCTCGTGTTCACCATCGTATTCTTGGTTCCTTCGCCCCTAGTTAAAATCTATCGAGGTCCTATAATCTCGACACTCAGGCTCGACGCTTGCGTAGAGGGTTGCTGGTGCTATGTGAATTCCTGCAGTTTTTTTGTCATTTCAGTTTTGCTAGATCTAAACTGGATTACGATCTTGCAAAGGAGTAAATTTTGGGCATAATTTCTCACTAAATTGTGGTTAATGTTGGGGATTCAGGAATCCGAGTGTGATTTTCCTGATGCCATTGAGTTTAGAGGAAGCAGAGTTATGTTTGCTGTGATGGTCAGCAGCTCCTACTTGAAGTTGAGATGGGGTGTGAAGGATTGTGGGTGCGATTTTCCATCACTTGAATGGATGATTTTTCCCTTATTTGCTGCTATAGATGCATTGTGATGCTTAGATTTTTCTTTTGATGTAATGTGATCCCTATGGTAGAATGTTTAGCAACTTTGGCTTGCTATTTTGCATTCTCTAGTGTACAAGTTAAAGTTAGTCCTGCTGCTTGCTTATGTAATGCTTTGCCTTATTAGTCACTGTGAATATACATTATGTTTTCTGATCCCATTTATATGCATATGTGGACATTTATTTTCTGAGATCTAATTAGACTTGTTATGGCTACTAATAACTGATTCATTCTCTCATACATGGCTGTGTTGTATGCATTAGATGATTCCTGGGTGGGTCCTGCTTGGGGTTCAAGGAAGGGCAGAACCATCAATGCAGGTGGTGACAGACTGGGAATAGAAGGAAAAAAGGGTGCACATCATAGACAAGTGGACAACTCAAGCAAAGGGCAGAACTGTCAGTTTAAGTGGTAAGAAAGGAAAGAGATTAAAATCAAGTTTATATCCAACAAAATTGGAGAAATTTGCTTTTGGAGGACATGAGGATGTGGTACTCTGAATTTTTTTGCGTTCGGGAGGCTTTGAGCAGAGCTACCCTCTGTTTATTTTTCAAGTGGATAGGTAGCTAGTCACTGATACAAAGAGTCATCCAATGTAATATGTTTCACATGGAAATGAATAAAATTTATGCTCCAGAGCTTGTGAATATCTTGCCTAGATGCTGGCTGTGACTTGGATGGTGAGCTTTTGGGGCAGGACAAAATAACTGAACGGTACATGTGGATGGTTTTTAATTGAGACACTTATGTGGACCTTAATGAAATTGATTGAGATATAAGTGTTGTGGAACACTTTATCAAAGAATCTGGTGCGGACGCGCGGTTTTGGATCATATGGGATTATCGAAGCTAACACCGAGCTGGTGGATCCTGAAAATTATAATGTAAGTATCTGGAACGTCACTGCTAGGATTCTTAACTAAATGTGCATTCACGTTCATATTCAGAATGCACAAGTGAATTAGGACATTTGAGAATATTAGCTGAAGACAGGAGTCGGTCGCTGGAGAAAGAATAGTAGAATACTGGAATATTCTGGATGATTTACTTGAGGTATGCCTTCACCACTTCCTCTCTTCTAGTTGCCTTGAAGTTGCAAAACTTAAACTTTTTTTATGGTCCTGCATAATTCATACTCTTTTGCTTTAAAGTCCTCTTTTGTCCTGTACTTCGAGCAACTCCAACAAATCACTATCCTGTTTCGATTCTGTAAAAAAGGAAAATCTGGAGTCCAGAACAGCGTCGTCATCTGCCTCTCTTCGCTATCGCGCTCGGCATATTGCAAACCTGGCTAGCCATCTTTGATGAGCGAATTGGCCTCGCCATCTCGCCCGCGCGCGCGCAGCTCGCCCGCAAATTTCTGCTCCCGCGCACGTCGGAGAAGGGCGAACCAACGTCGTCGAGCGGTGGTCCCATCGCCCACTGTTTCGCCGCCGGCCGCCTCTCGCTACCCTCGTTGGGTGCTGCTTCACTTCTACGGCGAACAAGAGGACGACGAGGCTGGCTCCTGCCCGTTGGCGGCGCCGCGGCGGCGCGCAGCACGACGGGCCACCCCTTCCGTATCGAACGAAACTGACGCCGCCAGGAGCACCGCTAAGCCAAGCCGTACCTCGCCAGCCGGTCGCGGTCGTTGATTGGCCATTGGAAGCGCTCCCCCACGTGAAGCCCGGGAGCAGCCGCCACCGTCCACATCCGCCCACGTTGAGAACCTCCCCGCGACCCCCTCACTTTTCTCTTTCGATTCCCCTACCTGTCCGAGCCCTTCGCCGACTGAATCGCCGGCAAGCTCACCGTCCAGAGCCACCCGCCATGGGAGCAAGTCCCAAGCTTTTTCATTCAAGCCCATGGACATAGTGTAATGGTTGTCAACATTCATGCGTCTTGTAACCTTTACGTAACCCCCCCCCCCCCCCCCCCCCCCCCCCACACACACACAGAAGCTTTGGATGCTAGCGGTCCAGTCCAGCCAAACCCTTTTGAATATGGAGAGTCAAGATTATAATACCTAGTCTGTTGGATAGCCCATCTATTTATGGAGGTTTCTATTTTTACAAAGAAGGTAAAATCTGTAAATTGAGCTAATGTTTTACAAAGGCTTTTGAAGATACTCTTCTATGTTTTAGTAAGGGCCTGTTTGGATCCACCCAGATTTTAAGAATTCATATTTTAAAAGCTATAAGAGATCCAAACAGGCTAGACTATGCACCAAATTCTAGAATCCAGATTATGAGATTTTAAGAATCCCACAATCTGGCCTAACCCAGCTTTTAGGTGATTTTATTTGTCAAAAAACCCACTGCCTTTGAATGCTTTTGAATAATTACAACTTGTGCCACTGTTCACAAAAAAATAGGAAGGGCAAGCCGGTCATTAACCACCTAAGAAGCTGAATTCTAGATTTCAAAAATCCAAGATTCAAACACCCTCACTCATATTTTTTTTAGAAGCCAAACTACATTTAGAATCCAGATTCTTTGAAGCTATAGAGGATCCAAACACCACCTAATTAGATTGCTACTATATTGTGTAAGGCTGCTTTCGCTGACCAAACTTTTGTTTTGCAAACCAGAAAGATTTATGTTCATTAATCATAGCGACATTTTTGTAATGTTGTAGCTTATTAATAATATGACAACAAAAAAATGTATAACTCTTTTTGGTTAATGTTTAGGAAAGATGTGCAATGCAGATACATCATCTCTAGCATCAGGTGCAAGCTGCCTCTGTGTTTGTTCTCTAACAGTATGCTCCTGAAAAGTTGGAGAATATACTTGTAGCATGCTCCTGAAACCTTTGCTCGGTATCCAGAAGACACTTATATCTTAGCCCTTGCTTGTTTGAGATATCTGAAGCATCCAGCTGCAAGTTTATGTAGTGTGATGCCTTTAGTTACTTGTGATCTTGTTTAATTATGTCATATGTGTTCTGATCCCGTTTATATAGCAATGGTAAGGCTGTTATTCCTCAATAAAAAAATAGTAAGACTGTTGTTAACTATTTCTTTTTGAAACATGGCTGTTTTGTGCATGAGAAACCTGGTGCTGCCAGATCAAGCAAGGGTAGGAACATCAAATTCAAGTGGTGGCAAATAGGAAAAAGGACGGCAATATCTGGTGCGGTTCGGTTCTGTCAGTTCTAGAAAGGAAAGGGCTGAACAGTCGAAAAGAGAGCGCGAGTCCGATGTAAAGAGTCCTCCAATTTGATTACGTTAGAAATGAATAAAATGTGTCCCACAGCTTGTGAAAGTCTGTATAAATGCTGCCCGTGTTGTGACCGGGGTTCACAAAACCTACGGAAACCGGACCGGTTTTGGCGGCAACCGGACTTACCGGTCCGGGCCGGTTTCCTCGGTTCACCCTTTTTTTTTTACTGGTCAACCGGTGGGGGAGTGTCCCCACCTGGTATCTATTATATTAATGGTGGCCCAAATTTGGCCCAAAAAAGTTTTTGTACAGCCTTCAGGAGATTATAAGCATAGGAGTGCTATAGGTTACATAACTGAAGAAAATAAAGCACCAAGAATCAGAAACAAAAGCATCAGCTCGTGGCAGGCGGCAGCACCACATGTAGGCTTCTTCCTTGCAGTTCAGCAATAGGCGACGAAGGGACAAAGGTTCATTTTGGAATATGAATTCATTCCTATGTTTCTGGATCATCCAGCAACAAAGGTGGAGAAATAGTGGTAGTGGCGCTCCGGAACATTTGGCGGGCGGACGATTTCCCACGGTGCACGCACACTGACATGGGGCTGCAATGTGACACCGATCGCCGTCCAGAATGCCGTTGCAGTGGGGCAGCGGAAGATCAAGTGTTCAGCTTCAGTTGTTTCATCGGACCCACCACAGAGCTCACAAGTAGCTGAATCAACAGCATGCTTGGTCAGAAGAGTCGTTCTGCATTTGATGCGGTCTTGCACCAAGAGCCAAGCGAAGAACTTGTACACGCGGCGGTGAGCAATTCTCCCACATTACGGGCATGAGAAATCAGAGCCAGCAACTAGTTGCCTGTAGATTGGTGCAGTGCGCAGCTTATTATCCTTGTCGATGAGCGGACTGCACCTCTGGTCACCATGCTCCTGAAGTGTGACATCCGCAATCCATGCCAAGGCCTGCTCGAGGTTTGCTTCAGCAACATGAGAGAGCCGAGGCACAAGGTAAGCTCACGGGCCATCAGTGAGCACCGCGCAAACTGCAAACTGCAGCCGTTGGCTTGAGAGCATGACTGTATAGCGCCGGCAGCTTGTCTGATAGACGCCCATGAGAAAGCCAAGTATCATTCCAAAAAGAGGTTGTGAGCCCATCACCCAGCCTGACAGTCGTCAGTTCTTGATATGCAGATTGCAGAGCACGTAAGGACTCCCAATGGTCTCCATATATGTCACCGTCCATGGAAGCAGTGTCAGCTTGTTCTTGTACCCACTCTGCCCATGATGATTCAGTGCTAGTGTAAAGGCGGTGGATGAGTTTGAGGAGCAAGCATCTGTTTTGGATGTTCAGATCGCGAACCCTAAGCCCGCCACATTCAGTGGGCATTGTGACGCGTTCCCATGCAACAAGACAATCGGCACCAGAGGCCTTTTCCTCACCAGACCACATGAATGCGCGACGGCGTCCATCATAGTGCTTGATAAGCCCTGGAGGTAGCAGCATTGCCATCATGGCATATGTGGGCAGGCTGTCGATCACGACATTGATAAGGGTAGTGCGTGCAATCGGGTTAAGCAAGGATGCCGCCCAACCGGACAAGTGTCTATCCGCACTCGCCATCAGTGGACTGAAAGCAGACAGTCTCAATTTTTCATTGGACAGCGGAAGGCCCAAGTAAGTTTGAGGGAACCCTTCTTGCCTGCAGCCGAGAAGGCTCAGACATTGTGGGAGAATGGAGGGGTCAACGTGCATGGGCACAATTGTACTCTTGCCATAGTTGGTAATCCTGTGGCCGCTGAGAAAGAGTCCGGGAGTGTTTTCAGTCTAGATACATCTTGTAGGTCTGCTTTCAACAAGATAAGAGTGTCATCCGCGTATTGCAGCACTGGGCATGATCGGTCACCAACAATCGGATGTCGCACCCCGCCGTCAGCTTTAATAAGTATCTGCAGAACATCAGCGACCAGCATAAATAAGTATGGCGATAGAGGATTGCCCTGACAGAGTCCTCGCCTGCAGGTGAGCCACGGTCCAGGAGTGCCATTGACAAGTACTGCTGATTTTGATGAGCTGAGTAATGTTTGAACCCACTGACACCATTGGTCCGGGAACCCTCGAGCACTTAGAATGTCCAATAAGCTGCTCCAGTTCACCGAATCGAAAGCTTTGGCAAAGTCTAACTTTAAGACCAGAGTTGGTATTTTCCTTTTGTGGCAACATTGCACAAGCTCGACTGCATAAACAATTTTTTCAGAAATCGATCGGCCTCGTGTGAACCCGGTCTGATCAATATCAATTAGTTGTGCAATCTGGCGCTGCAGGACAGTGGTCATTAGTTTGGTAGCCAATTTGACCCTGCAGTTCTGTAAGCTGATCGGTCTGAAAGCATCCACAGTCAGTGCAGCTTCTTTTTTGGGCAGTAACACAATATACGATCGATTGATCCTCTCCATGTCAACGCTGCCCCTGCTGAAACCCCTGCAAAAATTGCATAACCTTGGGAGCAATTTGTGGCCATGCCGCTTGGTAGAACCCCGGGCCAAACCCATCAGGTCCGGGTGCACTCGTCTTGTTCAACGATCTGATTTCTTCCAAGGCTTCGTGTTCAGTGAATGAGGCAATAAGAGGTGCTGCCGTTGCTTTTGTCCTACCTGAGTCAGTTCACCGGTTTTTGAGTTTGAATTTGAAATGAATTTAATATTTCAACAAATTTTGACCTGTTTTCATAACCGGTAACCAGACTTACCGGTCCGGTCCGGTTCCGTTCGCTCCCCCGGTAAGAAAACCCCTGGTTGTGAGGGTTTGAGCTTTCGAGTCACATTTGAGGCTCAACTTATTTACCTGCAGATGATCGACAGAACATAGAATCGCCAGGCTACATCTGCAACCGCTGACAAAGCACATTATGAGACTTGCAAGACAACGGAGCTGCAGGAAGTGTTTTTCAAGAAATGAGAAATTAAACCTACAAAAAGTGTTTTAAGTGTCCCGACTCATGAGGGATCGGAACTCATGAATTTGTACAAAACCAATCAGGGTAACCAGTGTTAACTATGGAGAATGAGAAAGAACACAGGTAAGGCAAAAAAGGAGAAACAATAGTAGGGCAAGAATAGAGTTCAATACACAAGCCAGCACCGACAGTATAGATAGGCCCATGAATTTGCAGTGCACTTTGTACCCTTCACCCCTCAAGAATTTTTCTTTTTCATTTTTGGGTTGGATATACAAGAATGTTTATACAGGTATACGCCAAACCTACAAGAGAATTGCACAAAACCTTCAACAAAAAGTCCAGTTTTTTGCCATAATACTTAAGTTGGAACATATTTCTGCAACAATTCGTATCTAAGCTACCACCACCCTTGGCACCATGAGCAATGGAGCCTCCCGTCCCAAGGAATGCATTCGAGCCAGAGCCTCCTGCTCTAGTTCGAATGGTGAAGGCTTTTGAGAGGTACCACCCTTGGCTCCATTTGATTGGATCGTTGTTGACGCCGAGAGAAGTAGGCAGGAGCAACAATGCAAGCACAATAATATTGAACAATAAAGGAATAAGCATGGTTTGCTTACTATCCTTGATGTTGTTTATGTTGACGGACATCTTGGCATCATCCAGGGCTGTTGAGTCGTCCTTCAGATGCATAGCGTGATGGATGGAGATGTCATCAACAGCGAACTCCTTAGACGTCTCATCCGTAGAGTTGTTGACGTTTGGAGCAACAACAATTGTCGTCTCGTCAACTGTTGGTGAAGGCACGCCTCTTGGTGATAGGAGCGCGTCCGCACAAGGAACATTGTGGCAGTTGTTGGTGCAGATGCCGCCGAAGCTCCCGTCCTCTACACGTTGATATGCCAGAGGAACAAGGGTAGCACCGCCCAGACGGAGCGGTAAATCCTCCAAAGTAGCAATGGAGTTTACCATAGGCAAGTTGCCATCCAAGACAGATGGTGTGACTCCCATCGTAGTGACGTTGCCCATGGAATCGTCGTTGTCGGAGTTGTTGGCGGTGAAGTTTGGGAGTGTAAAGACGCCCATCCTCATGAAGATTAGGAGGAATGCGGCTAGATAGCGCGCGACCTCCTCAGATCCAAATCTGTTTTCCGGGTCGTTGGTGATGAACGACATCGGAAGATCCGGAGCATGGCACGTAAGCGACGACAAGGGGCGAGTTGTCGATGTAGAGCCCCTCGTCGTGATCACCGAAGCCTCCTGGAATTCCTGCTCCCCGAAGATTTGGGAAAAGGACTTGATGTAGTGCAGCTCCTCCGCGGTGGTCTCCTTGGCGCCGTCAATTGCCGCAGGTGCAGCTAAGGTGACAATAATGTTCTTCATCTTTCGGCAGGGACCAATGTGAGGGGAGAGCTGTCCAAAGTTCAGATTTACAAAAGCAATACTCCACCCAATAGGATTGAGTTCCGTCAGCCAAGAAATCCCCAATAGCACGTTCAATAGATCTTTATAGCAATTAGCAATGGAAATTTTACTTTTGTGGAGCGTAACTTGATAGAACCTCCATAATTTCAGAACTCCAAGTAAAAACGTCCAGCAATTTAGATCCATTAGGATGAACCATAAAACCATCAATAAAAATTCCAGAAAGTCCTTTGGTGGATGAATTGAGTGGCTCCATTCAGATGTATCCTTCTGACTTGTAGCATCAAGAAACTCCAATCGAGACTCATTAATTACGTTGCGGAAAAATCCCAAATTCAAAGCGTGAAATCCAATCAAATTCTCTCCGAGTTGCAAAATAGATCCATCAGGTTGTGATCCAGAAGAATTCCGAGAATCAGAAGGTGCAACGAAAAAGGCTCGCGAGATCCAATTGTTTGATCCAAAGGCAATAGGCGAGAGAGGAGCAAAACCATCTAATATGTTATAAACATTGCAAACCTGATTAGCAGTTGTCTCCTTAGTAGATAGATCTACTATGATTGTGAGATCCGTGGCAGTATATGGCTCCTCTATTTCAATCTCCATGTCGTAGAGCAGCAGAGGGGGTCTCACGAATTGGTGACGAGCAAACTCCTTGCTAGGAAGAAGAAAGCTGTCGAACACCTCCATGTACGGATCACCAGAGAATAAATTCGTTCCAAGAACAGATCTGTTT
Organism: Eragrostis curvula; assembly: GCA_007726485.1. Classification (NCBI taxonomy): domain Eukaryota; kingdom Viridiplantae; phylum Streptophyta; class Magnoliopsida; order Poales; family Poaceae; genus Eragrostis; species Eragrostis curvula. Next base: position 15,127 of record RWGY01000121.1, on the reverse strand, counting down.
GCACCTTGAATAGTAGATTCAAAACTATTTGCAGTGTTAATGACGTTGTTGTTGAAGTAGATGTCGACTTCGGAAAAGGCAGGGGCGAGCTTCCGGGCGATCCGGGCATCCATGCGGGCGGAGACGATCAAGGCGGTCTCCTCTGTGGCTCCCAGATCAGGCGCGGCGACAAAATCGACTGCATGAACAGTACCACGGCTACGATGAACAGTAGCAGCGCCGCTGTATATGGGGTTGACGGTGATGGCCGGTGCAGTTGTAGTGGTTGAGTCGTCGTCCGGGGAGGTGTGCAGCGCCGAATGAGCCACCAGGGGTGTAGAATTGCCCGTCGATGCAAGAATATCAGCTGACAATGCAGGGATGACGTTCCTGACGGTAGGGTCCTCCAGATCTGATCCGTGAACAGTAGCGCGGGTACTGTTCATCGCGTGAACAGTACCAATGCTGCTATTGCTGCAGATGGCGATGGCAGCCTCCTTGGTTGCATGTGCCTCGACGACGCTAATTGCTGGCTCCAAGACGCCTTGCTGCTCCAAGAACTTTCGGTTGAATGTCTCCTTGACTTCCCGGCTGAAATCCTCCATCCACTTGATTGCATCTGCAATCAATTCACTTTGCGAAGCGTTGTCTGGATCCAGGGTCGGTGCTGATGTGTAGGAAAAAAAATTCGGTGGTGGTGGAGCGATCGAAACCTTGGCTCTGGATACCAAGTTGTTATGATCAAGGAGCAGCTGCCCCATTGCGGCTATGGAGAAGGAGGAGTGCGGCCAGGGCTGGAGGAGAGGGAGGCGCAGGCGCAAGAGAGAGAGATAGAGGGCGGCGGCTGTAAAGAGAGAGAGAGAGAGAGTTGTAGGGTTAAATCTTTACTTCTTTCTTAATTCAATCTGAATATAATCCTCTCATTATATAGAGAGCGCTAACTTGACTCCCAAGCAACCTAACTTCACTCCCAAGCAACCTATTACTTAACCTCTAAGCAATCCTAGCGGCGGCGGCTTCCCAAACCCTAGCCGCCACGAATGGGTCTTGCGGCTGGGCCTAGGCGGACTAGGCCTAGATCCTGATCCATGCTCATTACACATTTCAATACCAAGATTTTGCAGGCACATAGGAAGTCAGCTTTGTCAATTGACGGGGTGATCCTGACACATACACGATCTGGCAGAGTTCAGGAGGTTGAATAAGAAATCAAATTAATCAGTCATTGTATTTAAAGAAATGAAAGTGACAAAATCTGGATATACATACAAAATACAAAAAACATTTTGTTGTAAACTCAGCCCATGTACTGTGTAAGCAAAAAATAATTTGACTTCCAAACCTTGGAACTAACAGAGTCACCTGGACTGGACAAGCCTAGGCAGCACCAATCTGGTTCTTCATTTTCTCAAGACAGTCCTCACTAAGTCACTCCTCAAGAGCTTAATTGGTGTACTCGTCGAGTCAGAGAAATCTGATGCATGGGTAGGGAGGAATGGTTCCTATGCAGAGTTTCTGCCATATTGGTAGTTTCAGCTTGCTAAAACTCGATCACCTAAAACGTCCCGCCATATCAGATATAAAAAGGAGCTCTCACAATACAAATTATAATTGAATAGCTCAGCATATGATATTTGGTTGATGGCTTTACCTGCAGCAAGGTGCTCAGGACCAGCATGTTTGGCGCTTGTCAAAATCTTACATCTATTCAAGCAAGTCAGCTTACAATGCCTTTTCATTGGGAAAATTAAGTTTGCACCATATGGAAGAGGATTTGGAAGACTTGGGCTCTCCTTTCTGTAAACTTCCTGTCGCTCACCATCAACAGCCACTGCTGGATAGCGGATTGGTTAGCCAAGCAGAACTTGCCACATCCTGCATGCCTGCTTTATAGAGAACCTTTACGGTGCACCGTAATGAATGTGGGCTGTCTATTTTTTCTAATCTAACCATACAGATGCACTTCATACTACTTGAAAGACTCTATGGTGGTACGGTGGTATTTTAAAGTGGTATATGGAGTACAGGGGTAATGTCGAGAAAAAAAAGTAGTGGCACCTTAGTAATTTAGTACTCGACAAATCGCAGCAATGATCTAGTACCTAATTTCTCATCTGTTCTTCCAAGTTTCCTGGGCAAGAGGATGCCCAGGAAACTTCGTCGGCCGTGCGATGGCGGCGGGGAGGCATTGAGGCTGGCCGGGCGTTGTCCATGGCAGCAGGCGGGGATCCAGACATATGCGCCCAATGACCTCATGGGCTGGGCGTTGGGGACGCCTGTGCGTCCTCCGGCGGGGACGGGCGAGTGGGCGCCTTGCCGTTGGAGGCGGGAACAGGGGTGGCGGCGCGCGTGCGTCCTCCGGCCTCATCGCAGGAACCCTATCAAAATGGATCCACAATGGCGAGGCCAGCAGATGATGGGAACCAATCCGGAGACGCCTAGGCGACGTCACCGGCTAATCGGCGGCGACCCTAAGTTAGCGGCGGCGGCTGGCGGCGAGGAACAACGTTTAGTTTATTTATTTCCATACCGATTCGCTTAACCAGTTTACCATGCGGTGGTAAATATTATTGATTAGTATGACAATTACATTAATACCCACGAGAATGGACGGTTAGATTAGACTCATACTACTTTCTTGCTCTAAGTGGTATGGTGTACCGTAAAGGTTCTCGCTTTATATGATCAAGATGAAGAGACAATTCAAAATATATTGATGTCTGTGTGTGTTCTCATGACAGATCTGAGTAATTATGTTGCAGCAACTGAACTTCATCTCTGCTGCATCACATCCTACAGTTGCTCGTTTCTCGAATTGGTGGAGCAATGCTAGATATCAAGTTCTGAAGGAGCTCGGACAAGGAATCAATTCCCTTGCAATTCTGATGTGGACAATTTGCAACGAGTGCGCACTGCCCGCTATGGTGCATGGCAGGGGACTTTCAACTGTAATAATAGCTGCTCATTCGGTCGCTTCCTGGCATTACTTAATTAATTGGTTCCTTTTTCTCTGTTACTGTAGTGGTGCGCCTGATTTTGTTTTGGGTGTTCTTTTGCTTTGCTTCTTTACAAATTGTATGGGTGATTGTGGTTTGGGAAGGGGCTAATCGCACTGTCTCATGTACTTTATTCCTCTTCTAAATGAAACGACGCGCAGTTCTCCTGCACTTACGAGAAAACAAAACTTTCTTACCTCCCAACCACCTATAACTACAACTATATTACATAATTGCAATTATAGGATGTTAATCCAATGGTTAACATACGTAACTGACTATAAAGAATTTTCTGTCACGTGAAAGTTAGGCACTTACATTCGTTAAATCGACTTTAACATTATTAAGTTCTCAACTACGCAAAGACTAAAGATATTCAGGAATCAGGACACCAGTTTCCGGGGGCTTTCATTGGCTTCCAGTAGATGAAAATAATTCCTAGTACGCTGGTGGTGCTGGAGAAGCTCGAGCATACTCTGCGAACATTTTTTGGTCGTTGCGATAGTTCCGAACCTCTAAGGCTATCTCCAACGGTTCGGACGTAAATCAAAGACGCAAAGGCAGGAATGTGTCCTGGTGAGGCTAAAAGAGCGCTCCGTAAAAACGCAGGTCTCCAACGGATGTCCGAAAATTGGGAGTCACCACCGCCGTCGACGCCTCCGCTGACACACCAAGCACCCGCTCCGTCGACGGCCACCGCGCGCCCCGCCCCGCCAGCGAGGAAAAGGAAGAGGGGTAGATGTGGCCGGCGTCTCCGCCCCGCTCGCTCCCCGCGCCGCGCGCCGCCGGGCTCCTCCCTGCCGAGGCCCCGCGCAGCAGCCCCGCCGCGGCAACGCGCGCCGCCGTGGCCTGCGACGCCCTGGGCCCCTCCCTGCGACGCCGCGCCCCTGCAGATGGACGCCGCGGCCCGACCCCGGCTCCCACCGTGCTGCCGCCGTGCCAGGGCCCGCGCCGTCGCGGCCGCCGAGCCCGCCCCCCGCGTCGTCGCGGCAGCCGAGCCCGCCCCTTCTTCCTCTTTCCTCCCTCCCCTACCCAAATCCAACAGCTGCAGGGTGAGGATTAGAAAGATGCAAAATTGCTCCAATCCGACGTGAGGAGGAAGGTCTCGGCGGCAGCGCGTGAGGAGGAAGGTCTCGGCGGTAGCGCGGCCGACTTCGCGGCGGAAGGAACCGCTTCGCTGCGCGAACCGCCCACACCCTATCTGACGCCGCACGCCCCCATCTGGAAGGAGCGGCGCGTCCTCCGACGCGGACGATGCCGCCGCTGCGGCCGGGGAGGGTGGGAGGTGCAGCCTGTAGGTGCGGGTGATGGAGCGGAGGAACCGTCGTCGCGGGAGCCAAGGAAGGAGTGCCGCCACCGTCCTCCATGGCGGCCAGCTCCTGTCTCGCGGTGAGGCGCGGGGAGGGGTTGGCCAGCTCCTGCTGCTCTGGTGCGACGAGCTCGGCCTCAGGCGATGGCGGCGGCGCTCGATTCAGCTCAGCCGGGCGACGAATCGAGCCCTGCCCTCGGCTCCGCCCGCATCCGCCCCCCCGCCGTCGCCGTCTCTGTCCATCCGGTGAGCGAGAGAGAGAGATCGAGAGCGAGAGATCGAGCGAGGAAGACAGAGAGAAAAACGATTCGATGCTTCGTCACGGGTGGAGAGCTCCCGCATTTGTGCGTGCCGAAGTGCCGGACTCCGAAAATGGTTGGTTGCTTTGGGTCATCCGTTGGAGGTAGTTTTCTTCCCTTTTACACCCCAAATCATGTGTAAGTCCTAAAATGGACTATCTGTTGGAGATAGTCTAAGGATGATAATATATATTGCAAGAACTAAAACACCAGCAGCCAAATTAGCTTGCTGAATACTTTCGCAAGGAGTCGAGGTGCAGATTCAGGGCCTCTATCTGTGCGAGGCGACGGCACTTCGACGCTGGATATGAAGCGCCGCCGCCGCAGGCTGGAGAGAAGCTGCCAGGATATGGCAATCGGGGGCGCAGGGGGCTTGGACGCCGCGGCGGCGGCGGCGGCAGTGGTATTGGTTTGGCGCTGGCTTCTCTGTTTTGTTCGGAGGAAGAGCAGAAGAAGTGACACGTGTGTCAGAGCCCACATGTCAGTCATGGAGAGAGATCACATCGCGCTGGAGATTTTTTTATTTTTTTTTGAGGACAACTCCCACCTTTTATTGATTGTTCAAAGAGATGGAGTTACATATGCCCGGAGGCGGACTCAGAAGCCATACATGGCGACCTACAGACTCATAAATGCAATGTCGTGCTAAAGTGTGAGCATCAACATTCGACTCTCGACCCTCATGTACGAACTCCACTGAGGTAAAACTTGTCGCTCTGGCCTTGATTTCCCTGAAGATCTGGCCATACGATCCCATTCCTGCCCCATGAACGTTTTTAACTACGTTCAAGCAGTCGCTAGCAACTCTGAACTGCCGGATACCAATGTCTGCAGCGAGCGCTAGAGCCTCCCGACAAGCCAATGCTTCTAACTGTTCCGCGTCCGACACGCTCGAAAAAACGACGGCCGAGGCTCCCAGGAACATTCCTTGTTCATTCCTAGCAACTGCGGCAACAGCACCTGTGTTCGAGATCTTGGATAACGCCGCATCGACGTTAATTTTTGAGAGTCCCGTTGGTGGAGGAAACCATTGGGGCTTCACAGTCCCCCCCCCCCCCCCCCCTCTGCTCCTTCAGTGCTGGCCCCCCCAATTCCAAATCGGATATGAATCTGTCAATGAAACCATGGGTCGACAGCGGGTTCTGGAAGGATTGTTCATGTATCGCCTTCCTCCTTGCGTACCAGATGGCCCACAACGTCACAACGACCCTCATCACTTCCTTGTGCGACAGAGTCTCAAAAACTGCCGCCAACCATCCTCGCGCATCCTGCTCTTGAATCTGGCAGAGATGCTCGACCATCTCCTCCTCCTCCAGGGCCCACACACATCTAGACATATTGTAGTCCAGCAATGAGTGACGCCAGGAGTCTTCCGAACCGCAGATACTGCAAGTGCTCTGCGTAGCCATCTTCCTGTGATGGAGTACATCCTTGGTCGGTATGGACTGTTTTGCCAATCTCCACAGGAAGACACGAAGCTTGGATGGAACTCTGACTTTCCACATGGTCGACCACTCCTTTTCCTCTGCTTTTGAATCTGATCTTCCCGCATCATGCTCCAGCCAAGCCGATCTCTTCTCCCAGTTGTGAACTAGCATACGATACGCTGATCGAACTGAGAAAATACCCGATTTCTCATAATGCCATGCCCAAAAATCAAGTTGCCGTCGGCTGCACAATGGGATACTTTGAATTACCTCTCTGTCCATCGGCACGAAACCCTCCTCTAGGATGTCCGATCTCCATGAGCAGGTTGTGTGGTCAATCAGTTCACTAACCGTAGAAAGGTGTTGAACTTCTTGGCGTCGCACCACCGGGCGAAATAAACCATCCCTGGGGAGCCAGTTCATATGCCAAATGCTTGTATCTTCCTCAGTACCAATGCGACGAATAATGCCCTGTTCCAGAATATTTCTTCCATCTAAGATCGAACGCCACACTCTGGATGGTGAAGAGCCCAGTTGCGCGTCCAGGAACATGGTATTCGGAAAATAAACTGCCTTCAGAACGCGAGCGCTCAAAGTGCCCGGTTCGGTTAACAAGCGCCATGCTTGCTTCGCCAGGAGGGCAAGGTCGAACAACGCTGTATCACGGAAGCCGATGCCGCCCATGTATTTAGGTTTTGTCATCTCCTCCCAGGCGACCCAACACGTCTTCCTTTTCCCCTCCTTGCTACCCCACCAGAAGCTTGTTAGCAGGCTATCAATATGCTGGCACAACCCTCGTGGCAGACGAAAACACGCCATTGAGTAGGTCGGCACAGCCTGGGCAACCGACTTGATCAACACCTCCTTTCCGCCTGCGGACAGAGCTTGTTCCATCCATCCTTGTACCCTCTTCCAAACCCGGTCCTTCAAATATTTGAAAGCCCCATTAGTAGAGGTACCCACATCAGTTGGCATGCCCAAGTATTTTTCACTAAGGGCCACATTATGAACTTCCAACAGGTCCATAATCTCATCACGGGTCTGCTGCCGACAGCCTTTAGCAAAATGTATTGATGATTTATCTCTGTTTATCTGCTGTCCAGACGCCTTGCAATATTCTTGCAATGTATTCTTCACGATCTCCGCATTCTCCGTACTCGCCTTGAAGAACAGCAGGCTATCATCTGCAAAGAGTAGGTGACTGACCACCGGAGCCGATGGCGCCACCATTATGCCACTGAGGTTAGATGATTGAACTTTGTCTTTCAAAAGGCACGAAAGGCCCTCTGCTGCTAACAAGAAGAGATATGGAGAAATTGGATCGCCCTGGCGAATTCCCCTGGTAGGCTTGAAGCTCTCAAGGCGTTCACCATTAAAGAGGACTGAGAAAGTCACCGAGGTGACCAATCTCATAATCATATCGACCCACTGTCTTCGGAAGCCTAGTTTTAGCATGATCGCTCTCAAATACTCCCACTCCACTCGGTCGTAGGCCTTCTTCATATCCAGTTTCAGTGCACAACACCGAAGATCACGAGCCCTTTTCTTTTTCATAAAGTGCAAACACTCGTAAGCTATGATAATGTTGTCAGTAATTAGCCGCCCAGGAACAAATGCCGACTGCTCTTCAGAGATGATCTCTGGTAATACTGATCTCAGCCTGTTCACCACCACTTTAGATGCTATCTTGTAGATGACGTTGCACAAACTGATAGGTCAGAACTGCACAAGTTCTTTAGGAGTATTGACCTTGGGTATAAGAACGATGCAAGTGTTATTAATCAGTGTTGGGTCGTCCTCTCCCCTCAGGACCCGCAGGACCACCGATGTAACTTCCTCTCGACATAACTCCCAATGACGTTGGAAGAAATGTGCTGGAAAACCGTCCGGACCTGGCGCCTTGGTAGGAAACATTTGAAAGAGGGCATGCTTCACCTCCTCCTCGGAAAAGGTCTCTGCCAGCGCGTCATTCATCGGCGTTGTCACCTTCTGAGGGACGTGATCAAGAACCGCTTCCATGTTTTCCGTCCCCTCTGACCGGTATAAGTCCTTGTAAAAATCCGTCACCATCTGCCCCATCTCATTTTCATTCTCCGTCACCTCGCCATTCTGCTTGCGCAACTTGGCGATTTTATTTTTTCCGCTGCCGTTGGCTTGCCCGGAGGGTGAAAGAAACGGGTATTACGATCCCCAGCCATCAACCACATGACTCTTGATCTCTGCTGCCACATAATCTCTTCCCGGTGGTTTAACTCAACTATTCTGTCCGCAACTTTGATTTCTTCATGAGATGGCGAAGTTCGCTGCGGATCAGCCTGTAGTTCCTCAAGGCGTTTATGCAGTTCCTTGAGTTCTTGTCTCACATGTCCAAAGGAATGAATGCTCCATTGACCAATGTGCCCAGCGACACTGGTAAGCTTGCGCTCCAACTCCTTCAGGTTAGTTGCCTTGGAGCATTCCGCCAAGCCTGTTGCAACATGGGTATAAACTCCTTGTGTTCCTCCCACATTAGCTCGTACCTGAATCTTTTCTCCTTCTTAGCTCGCACACGCCGTCCTCGCCTCTCCCAGGTGAGGAGTATTGGCCCGTGATCAGAGGCCGCCGCCGCCATATGCGTTACGGTTGCCATGGGGAAGCGCGTCCTCCAGTCCACCGTAGCCAGTGCACGGTCGAGCCGCACTCGACAAAAACTTCCTCCAGCGACCTTCTTCTCAAATGTCCAGTCCCGACCGGTGTAGCCCAAGTCGTATAGTCCACACACATCAACCATCTCCCGGAATCCCTCGATTTGAGCGTGGCTACGCTCCTGTACTCCCACATGTTCCGAGCGATGTAACACTTCCTTAAAATCGCCAATACACATCCAAGGCAGTGAGGATGAGGATTTAATGTACTTGAGAAGTTCCCAAGTTTTGTGACGTTCCGCCGTTTGTGCCTCTCCATACACACACGTGAGCCATGGCTCCCGATTGTCCTCCGTAATGATCGCATCAATATGATACTGGGAATAAGGCAAAATCTCGACTCTAGTATTATTATTCCAATAAATCCCAATGCCACCACTACGGCCATTACTGCTTACAGCGAAAGAATTATCAAAACCTAGAGTCCTTTTCAAATCTTCTACCCGTGATTTATGAATTTGAGTCTCTTGAACACATAGCACGGTAGGGGCAACTCTCTTCGCAAGCTCGCGAAGCTCCTTAATTGTCGCGGCGTTGCCCAGTCCGCGAAAATTCCAGCTGAGACAACTCATTGGTCCGGGCGGCACTCCTCGCCGGAGCCCGCCAAGTTTGTAGACGTCAATGCTGAGCTGGTCCTAGCCTTCTTCTTCTCCCTGGGCGAGATGTACGTCGGAGGGGGTGGAGGTACCCTCTCCAACTCCGCTGACATGTCCAAATGTTTCCTAGCAGATTGTTCACCATTGCTGGTTTTAGCATTCTCCGCTATAGGCTTCAACGGGCTGCTGGCTGTGTCCTTGAGCTCTTCATCCTTGTCACCGTCGAGCCCCGCCTCTCCCGAGCCTCGCTTCCTTGACACCGTCAAGTCATTCTCCTTAGCCTTCCTCTTCCACACACCTTCACGTGATCGACCGCCCCTGCCAGCACGACCACCACGACCCTTGGGTGCGCTGTTCCCTGCACGGTCAGCTGGGCGATCGCGCTCACCATTCAGGTTCATGCGAACCTTCGGTGTTCCCGGGCGCCATGTCTCCTCATCAGCAATCATCCAAGCTCCGAACTGCAACTCCTCCTCCATGTATTACCCCGTGCCGCATTCCAGATGACAGTGTCCCATCAAACCACAATGAGCACAGAAGATAGGCAACTTCTCGTATTTCACCTGGATGATAATGTTGTCCCGCCCCTCGGGCGTCAGAGTCACCAATCTCACAAGCGGGCTGTAGGCCTCCAAGTTGACACGGACCCTGAAGAAATCCCCGTCACCCGTTGGAACAGCACGCATGTCCACCATAACCTCCTCTCCGATCCTAGCTGCCAACAACTTCAGAATTGATTCCGACCTGTACAATGGTGGAAGCTTGTGGATTTGCACCCATGCAGGAACCTTGTGCGGCAGTACAGTCGGAGTCATGGTTGCACCATCAAATTCCTCCAACATCAGAGCACACCCCCGGAAAATCCAGGGCCCCTCCTCCATGATCTTCTTCCAATCTCCTAAGCAGTATGCTTGCACCACGAAAAGATTCTTCCCGATCGCGCGGAAAGAGACATCGCGTGCGGGGTTCCACGCCGATCTCATCGTGTACATCAGTGATGCTTCGCTGAAGCCCTTCGTCATGAGTAACTTTGCCGCCGCCATCCACTTGATCGCCGGAAGGTTCTCCCGGTCCTCCTTCGCCAGAACAACGCTAGCCCGTTCTGCATCACTAAGCTAGAGCTTCTTGAGTAGTTCCTCCACGTCAACATCCTTCTTCCCCGTCCTTGACGATTCCGCCGCCATGCCGCCGAAAACTCCCACGGACGCGCCCCCCTGATCGATCTACGCCAAGGTCGGGCAGCTGATCAGATCAGCCCCTTGATCAGCCCGAGCGAGAGACACGAACCAGGGAGGCAACGTCGGGGTTGTAGCAACAGAAAAAACCTCCGTCGATGAGTCGCCGGCGGAGTCTCTCAAACCCTAGAAAACTAGGTCGTGTGGCCACGATTAGTCTCTCAAACCCTAGAAAACTTACTCACATCGCGCTGGAGATGTGCTTTGGTGTCGGCGCTTTGCGCAGGCCCATTTCCGTTTTGACTTGTGAACCCAAAATTGCATGACGACGCAAAGCAAAAGATATCCTGCTCCCGCCTACAGGCCCCCGTTCGAACTGAAACACTTGTGGCTTTTGGGTGCTCCAGCCATAATTGATAATAAGCCGTATCAAGGCAATTGATAAGATTCGACGGGCCCTTTTTTTTGGAAGGGGAGGAAAGAGGTGCAAGGAGGCCATTGTCCGGTAGCATGGGGAAGAGTTCTCCGGCCACTAAATTTGCGGAAAGTCTATCTCACATCGGGTCGCGCGAAAGCGATAACGCGCGTCCGCGTGCGGCCTGGCCCATGCGCGAACCGGTGGCGAAGCACGCGGCTGGGCGGGCGGCGCGGCACGGCGGCGTTGCCACCGCCAGTGGTGGAGGTGGACGGGGGGTTAGGGTTTTCAGGTTATCGGGAGTGGGTGGCTCTGTTCATCGCCGGACATAGAGGAGTGGTTGGGGGGGGGGGGGGGGTGACCCGGCGGTGGGCGGGAGTGCAGCGAGGCGGTGGTGGCGCCGCCGAAGCCACGGGCGGCAAGAGGGTGGTGTATGGGGTAGGCGGCGGGGGCGTCTCATCGAAGAATTTAGCGCGGCGGCGGTTGGCAGACGGGGACGGCAACAGAGGCGCAGGGGTGGGGCGCGTCAGGGCGGGGGCGGGGGCGGCGGCCGACAACGGAGACGAAGGTGGCTAGCGGCAGTCAGACGCGTGTCACGTGGAGGCGGAGGACGCGAGATAACCGCGTCCCTAAATTTGGGAGGGCTCGGAATACACAATCTGCAGACGCTTAGATGGGCTTTGTGGATGTGCTGATGCAAATGCGAAAGCCTTCGCCGTGTCAATTGTCTCAATGGTGGGTGACGGAAAGAACACTCTGTTCTGGACGGGCCGCTGGATCCACGGCCGATCGATGGAAGAGCTAGCTCCGGCGCTCATGCCAAACGTACAGAAAAGTGTAGTCCGCAACAGTACGATCAGTGAGGCGCTGCAAATCTAAGATGGGTAAGAGACATCGGAGGAGGGATCATGTGGCGGGCATTGTCGACTACCTGCACCTATGGGACGCAATACAAAACAGTGGCCCTACAACCGACGCAATTAAGACCAGCACATATGGACGCGTGCAGCTTCTGGAGTACACCACCAAATTGGCCTATCTGAGCTTCTTCATTGGTGGAACAACATATGAACCATACAAGCATCTATGGAAAGCGTGGGCACCGTTGAGATGCAAGATGTTCGTATGGTTGGCGATTTACAACCGGTGCAGGACGGCGGACAGATTGGCAAGGAGAGACCTACCACACCCACAACGATGTCCGTTGTGTGATTAGGCAGAGGAGACAATGCAACACATGCATGATGATTGAATGTGTGGTGGCGAGAGAGGTTTGATTCCATAGCCTGTAGCGTGTTGGCCTCGAGCGCCTCATGCCTTCAAATGATGAAGACACCTTGCAATCATGGTGGCACCGTGCGGCGCAACAAACGCCAAAGGGACAGCGTAAGGGGTTCAATACCTATGTCATGCTCATCGTGTGGAGCATCTAGAAATATATAAACCAGTGTGTCTTCGACGGTGAGCGACCGGGGGCATCTAAGGTAGTGTTTGGTTCACCAAAATGTATCGCAATCGCATTACGTCGGGTAATGGAAACCGTTACAGGTGCTTTTTTCGGCTCGCTCCGTTTTGCGTTTACGCGTAATCAGATACCGGAGTATTCATTTTCCAATCCCTCCCTCCCCGACTGTTTTCGCATTACGATACCGCAGCCGCAAGAGAAATTGAACACCGCCGCCTCTCACCCATGCATCCCCCTTCCCCTTCCTCGCGCAATCTCTCTCCCTCTCTGCGCGCGATTCCCATCTCGCACATCGTCTACTCAGTATCCTCCTCGGAATCGTTGGAGCCTGGAAGCGCCGCGGCTTGCTGACTGCTGCAAATGGATCGGACGCGGCGCGCCGCGACGCGATGGCGGCGCTGATTGAGGATGCATCTGAAGTGCATCTGCGGAGCAGAGGCAGCAGCTGCATCTACGGCAAGGTAGGGCCTGAGAGAGTGAGCGTGCAGGATCGGGGATGGCGATCTGATGTTTCTTCTTCGCTGAAATAGCAGATCAGAAGCTTCCATGGAGGGTGCTTTTCGATACCGTTACCGGAAGAAACCAAACAAATCACGTAAACACCCATTCCACCCCTAATCCCCCGTGACTTGATTCCGTTTACGTTTGCGTTACCCGATTTTGAACCAAACAGCACTCGGCAAGGAGGAGGCCAACCTTAGGTGCGGGAGATCAGGAGGAGGCAACCTAGGTGCCTCGCGGGCGCGTGTTGGCTGCCAGAGATATTGTCGTGAACGAGTTGTAGAGCGTGCGTTGCACTACCAGAAATCCAAAGTGCACTCGGAGAGAGAGTACTCGGCAAAGGCCCTCTTTGCCGAGTGTTTTTTGTCGGGCACTCGGCAAACGCTTTGCCGAGTGCCAAGAACGACACTCGGAAAAAAAAAAGTGACGGAGTGAGGGCCTGACGGCGTCATGCTTTGCCGAGTGTCAAAGGAGACACTCGGCAAGCTTTGTGGAGTGCCCCCAAATAAGACACTCGGCAAAGCTGCATCACACTCGGCAAAGCAAGGAAACCTTTTTCCAGATTCGGTTTTAATTGTTTTTTCATAAATTCAATTGACAACACATAGGCAGTTAATATATATGACAATAGGCATCCAATTCACAACCACATCCACATCCAAATCCTCAAATTGTCCACAATTTAACAATTAATACACACATAGTCCACATATAGTCTACAAAGTGCTCACAAGTCCACAAACGCTCTCAAGTTCACAGATAGTCCACAACACTACACGTCCACTAATAGTCGACACATAGTCCACAAAACACAAATCACTGAGGGGTTGGGGGGTGAGAAAAGAGTGCGAGCTGCCGATAGATCTACGTCTTGAGCTGCAGCATTCGACCCCGCCGATAGAGACAGATGCTGTCACAAAGGAAGACATAACATTTGTGATACAACATGTATATAGCACAACTCTAAGTTTTCTAAGTCTAGAGCCTGTTCGTTTCCTTTAGTCCTAAAGTTTAGTCCAGAGAATCTTATTATTTAAAGGTATTAAATAAAGTCTAATTACAAACCTTTTTACATATGGGTGTTAATTATTACGAGACCAATCTAACGAGCCTAATTAAGCTATGTTTTGCTACAGTGATGCTACAGTGACCATTCGTCTAATCACAGCTTAATTACCCTCATTAGATTCATCTCGCAAAGTAGCCCAAATTTCTGCAAAAGGTTTTGTAATTACACTTTATTTAATACCTTTAAATAGCAAGAACTTTGGACTAAACTTTAGTCCTAAACAAAACGAACACGCCCTAAGTTTTCTAAGGTTGTGTAAGGCTGTCAAGAGACTCATCGAAGAAATGGGAGGACGAGCAGCCCAGGGCATCTGTGTCGGCACTTGTTGACCCATCGCCGTGAACTGAGCCTGAAAGAAGGAGTACATCTCTGACATCTGCATTTGCACCGGCTCCTGCACCCGCTGCGCCATAGTCGCCTTGACTGCTCCCGTCTGATCCTCTCTTCCTCAAGCTAGGCCTGCAACATTGATCAAATGTTAACTCGAGTGCATGCATCCCAATGATAAAAATGGATGAACGTTGAATGTAACAGTAGTAACCTGGAGGGCCTGTGTAGCAGACGGTCGTTGACGTATGCTCGGGCCAGCGCTACCACTCTGTGCTCAAATCTGAGAGAGCGTGGGAGTACTGGTTGTGTCAAGTACGTTGTCACCGAGATAGTACCGCCCATGCTTCTTGCCTCCTCCCTCCATCATGATGACTTCTCCATCGAGGTGGTGTGACCTCGGATCAAAGTCTGGCCCATGGACCTCCTTTGCCACCTCAGAGAATGAACTGAGACGGCTATGAACCTCATTTAACATGTCTGCTACCTCGACATCCTCGTCAAAAGGCTCATTGATGCGTGGTCTCACGACCTCGTGTCGCATACGATCGGCCTCACCATGGTGGGTCCACCGTTTATAGTTCTCCATGAATCCATACTTGATGAGATGTTTGCCCATGTTCACCTTTGTTTGTCTCTTACGGTTTTCACAATCACTACATGGACAGAAAGTCCGAGGAGGCCCCTTCAACATTGGCAAATGCTTGGTTCAAGAAAACTTGAGTCTTTTTAATCCATTCCTTAGTCCACGAACTCTCTGACTTTGACGGCCCGTGTACATCCACTCACGGTCATCCATCCTCTAACATATCACCGAGTAATAGATAAATCAATTGCATCTACCGTTCATTTATACATTCTAATAGGTGAAGATAGGTCCTAAAA